>RJWM01002297.1:0-131874 GCA_004363535.1 Dasyprocta punctata | reverse complement strand
AAGCCCAAAGAAGGGAGGAAATTATTAAGATTAGAGCAGAAATTAATGCATTGAAACTAAGAAAACAATACAAAGAATCAATGAATCGAAGACTTGGTTCTTTGAAAGAGTAAATAAAATTGATAAATCTCTAGCCAACCTTATCAAGAAGAGGAAAGAGAAAACTCAGATTCATGCAATAAGAAATAAAAAGGGTGAAATCACTACTGACCCTGTGGAAATACAGAAGATTATCAACACCTAATTTGAAAAACCTTTACTCACATAGATTCAATAACACAGAAGAAATGGATAGATTCCTAGAAACCTATGAATTACCAAAGCTGAAACAAGAAGATGTAAAGCTGCTAAATAGCCCCATTTCAGCTAACAAAATTGAAAATATAATTAGGACCCTACCAACAAAGAAAAACCCCGGGCCCTGATGGATTCACTGCTGAATTCTACAAAAAATATGGGAAGACTTAATGCCAACACTCCTTAAACTCTTCAATGAAATTGAAAGGGAAACAAATCTCCCTAACTCATTCCTGGAAACAACTATTACCCTAATACCAAAATGAGAGAAAGACCCAACCAAAAAAGAAATTACAGGCCAATCTCCCTAATGAACATAGATACAAAAATCCTCACTAAAATACTGGCAAATAGAATATAGCAAGTTATCAGAAAGATTATACACCATGATCAAGTGGGATTCATCCCAGGAATGCAGGGATGGTTCAACATATACAAATCAATAAACGTAATGCACCATATCAACAGGGCCAAGGACAAGAACCACATGATCATCTCAATAGATGCAGAAAAAGCTTTTGACAAAATCCAACACCCATTATGATGAAAAAAAAAACCGTACAGAATATCCGAATAGATGGTCTCTACCTCAACCTGATAAAAGCCATATATCATAAACCAACAGCCAACATCTTACTAAATGGACAAAAAACTGAAAACTTTCAACCTAAAATCAGGAACAAGACAAGGATGTCCATTATCACCACTCCTATTCAATATAGTTGTGGAAATATTAGCCAGAGCAATTAGACAAGAGAAAGAAAAGGAATAAGGATAGGAAAGGAAGAAGTAAAATTATCACTCTTTGCAGATGATATGATGCTGTACATAGAAGACCCCAAAAAATCCATTAAAAGACTTCTAGAAGTAATAACCAAACTCAGTAATGTTGCTAGATACAAGGTCAACACTCAAAAATCAATAGCATTCCTGTACACAAACAACAAAGTCACTGACAGAGAAATAAGGGAAACCACACCCTTCACTATAACATCCAAAAAAATGAAATACTTAGGAATCAATCTAACAAAGGAAGTAAATATCTATACAGTGAAAATCACATTACTCTGAAGAAGGAAATCGAAGAAGATTTCAGAAAATGGAAAGATATTCCCTGTTCATGGATAGGAAGAACAAACATCGTGAAAATGGCCATTCTCACAAAATTATTGCACAGATTTAATGCAATCCCAATCAAAATACCACCTGCCTACCTCACAGAGCTAGAGAAAGCATTCCTGAAATTCATCTGGAACCAGAAAAGACCTAGAATAGCAAAGGCAATTCTGGGCAACAAAGGTAAGGCAGGAGGCATCACAATCCCTGACTTGAAACTATGCTACAAAGCCACTGTGATAAAATCAGCATGGTACTGGAATCAAAACAGACCTGAGGACAATGGAATAGATTAGAAGATACAGCCACAACTACAAACACACTTAGCCCACTCATCTTTGAACAAAGGGGCCAAACATGTGCGTTGGAAGAAAGATAGCCTCTTTAACAAATAGTGCTGGAAAAACTGGCTTTGTATATGCTGTAAACTAAAACTAGATCCATGTCTATCTGCATGCACTAAAATAAAGTCATAATGGATCAAAGATCTGAATATTAAAACAGAGACACTAAACTTACTAGAATAAAAAGTAGGTAAAAATCTTTATGACTTAGGAGTAGGCAGAGAGTTCATGAACAAAAATCAAATTGCATGGGGAACACTTCCTAGAATCAACAACTGGGGTCTCATCTTACTGCACTTCCTAGAATCAACAACTGGGGTCTCATCTTACTAAAAAGTTTTCGCATGTCAAAGGAAATCTCCAACAGAGTGAAAAGTAAACCCACGAACTGGGTAAATATCTTAGCCAATTGTCCATCAGACAAAGGACTCCTATCTAAAACATATAAAGAATTAAAAGAAATCAGGCACCTAAAATTCAAGGACCCAATCCAAAAATGGGCATCTGAGACGAATACACACTTCTCAGAAAAAGAAATACAACCAGCAAATAAATATATGAAAAAATGTTCAGCATCAATGGTCATTTGGGAAGTGGAATTTGAAATAACACTGAGATTCTATCTCACTCCAGAAAAAATGGCCAAGATTAAAAAATCAACCAACAACAAATGCTGCAGGCGCTGTGGGGAAAAAGGAACTTTTCTTCACTGTTGGTGGGAGTGTAGACTGGTGCAACCACTGTGGAAGTCAGTGTGGAGATTCCTCAAGAAGCTGGAATTAGAAATCCCATTCAACCCAGCTATCCCACTTGTGGGCGTTTTCCCAGAAGAATTGAAAATATCGCACCACAGTGATATTTGTGCACCCATGTTTGTAGCAGCCCAATTTGTAATATCCAGTTCTTGGAAACAAACCAAGTGCCCATTAATCAAGAAATGGATAGGGGAGATGTGGTATTTTTATACAATGGAGTACTACTCAGCTAGCAAGAAAGATTGCATCGAGACTTTTATAAGTAAATGGACATGACTCGAGACCATACTCATAAGTGAAATAAATCAAACCCACATGTATAAATACCGTATTGTCTCCCTAGTGTAAGAAACTGAAAAAGTATATATGATCCAAAATCTACAATAAATACTATGTAAGGGTAAAAAACAGCTCAAAGAGCAAATGTAATTGGGATGGGAAAAGGGGGAAAGAGGGAAGGGAAAAGGAAAACATATAAATCTGTATATATGTATATGTAAGATAACTAAAATGAACATACTGCTGAATGTATTAGTTATTGAGAAAGAACAGTTAATACTCATATGATTAGATCAATTTTATATGTCTATGTCTGTTAATGTAAAGAACCATTTTGAAGGTAATGATACGCAATATTGCAACCATTGTCAAGTTTCTATCATCCTGTTTTGTAAACCTATAATGTTACTGTTGTGCATTTGCTCTAGTAGCTTGTCTCTTTGCTTTTTGTCTTTCTTATATGTGTCTTTTTTATCTTAAATTAAAAAAAGACAGTAACAATTATCAGCAAATAAATATATAAATACAAAGTAAAAATAAAATTAAAAAAAAAAGTAACTGTAAGGTTTACCTACAGGTATCAGACTGAACGATCTTCATTCTCCCTGAATCTCTGTGTTTATTGCTATCTATTCCTCTTTCTGTGCTCACACAGTCTTCTCCCTTCTGCAATAGCCTGCTCCTCTTCAAAAGATTGAAAAAAAAATTTTTTTGGTACTTGGAATCAAACTCACAACCTCACGCCTGCCAGGCAGGCATGTACACCACTGAGCTAAATCTCCAGCCCTATATTTTGAGACAGGGTCTCACTATGCAGTTCAGACTGGCCTTGAACTCACTTTGTAGCCCAGGCTGGTCTTGAACTCACAATGGTCCTCCTGCCTCAGCCTCCCCTGTGCTGGGATTAAAGATGTGTGCCACCACACTCGGCTAAAAGACTGAAATTTAAATCTCAATTGTTAAAAAGAGCTTTTTACAGAGTCAAAGAAAGTAACTGATCTTTTTTGGTCTCTACTTGAATTGGTTTAATATTTTATAATTTATAAGCTTTATGGTTTATTTTACTTATTCCTAAATAATGTCTCATCAGTATTCTTTTATGTGGGGCATAGTTGGTGAATGGCTGATTGAATTTTAAATATATAACCCTATTCTCTGCACCTGCTCTGCAGTGAGTTGTGAAATAAAGTCAGAATAAAAATGGCATACTTTGGTTAACAGTGCTAATACAAAGCTTACCACACAATATAAAATGCAATTATTGCTTCATTGATTATAATGAAGTATCTAGCACATTCATTAAATTAATAAAACACAGCAAACTTAGAACAGAAATCGTTATTTAAAATCTATTTAAACAATGATGTCATAACTGGGTTATAATTGATACAAAAACAATTTGAACAAAATAAAATTATGTCAAAGGATTAAAGATAGTTTCTTCACATAATTAAATATGTTTCCTACAATAAAATATTATTGCATAGTTCGTTTTTAAATCAATATATTTTCGAATCACAGATCAGGCCAATTCAAGTGAGTTTCTTTCTGCATTATCAATTCCATTTATAGATAGAAAATCACCATGATATGGTGCATAAGAGTTTATGTATATGTGAGTGCCCGTAAATTCTACCAGAAAAGAATTCTTGATGAAATGCTTATTTGGCAGTAAAAGGGAGTTTGTGGATTTTCCTATTCAATCACATGTTGTGCATTTTAATGCACAACTCTGGTATTTTATTGTCCCATCCGTTTTCACAAGTAAACGTCAAGACTCTGGAATACATTTCAAAAAATGCTTCATAATAGTGATTTGCCTTATCTCCTATGAAAAGCCTGCCTTGCTTAAGACAGAGAAAAACAAAGAGGGAGAATACCAGTCATTTGGTTGTCTGGAACACTGAATCGCTGGCGGAAAACAGGAATGATAAAATAATATGTGGCTACAAAATTCCACTGGGAGAGAAAGTGCCAATGTACACCTTCAAATTCCATTTGCATTTTAAAAGATGAACACTCTAAAATAATTTCTCTTCCAACATTGTTAAGCCTGAATTTATTTTATATAACCCTCTGGGGACACTTTCCTGTTAGCAATTGAACACTTTTCCTTGCTCTAATGTTAAAGTCATTTTTTTGAGCAGGTTGTGCCAAAAACCTATCAAACTTATTTTGAGGTATAAAAATATTATGTCACCTGCTTCTAATTCCAAAACAGTACAAATTATATTTTATTTTAAATTTCGAGCCAAAATATTCATATAAGAGAAAATATAATTCCTTAAAATTATCACCAAAGTTAGTAATCTAAAATTAGATTTTAAACTGGATCCACAAGAGAACTGAATGTTTCTATTTGTTGATGACATTTCCATTGTCTGAGATTCTAGGACACCCACATTTGAAGAAAAAAATACATAATTCAAATGCCATACATTGAACTGGGTTTTGCTATTTCAGGAACAGAATAATAATGTTTTTCAGTTTAGAAGAATCTCCAAAATTAGACTTTCGACGTTTATTTTTATTATAAAAATAGAGAAACAAACCCGAAATGTCCATCTATTCCACATTTCACACAGCAAGTAGGGCCCAAATTCAAATGTCATCCTGTTTTGTAATCTTTAACATTTTGCTCTGAGGTTATTTTTCTACGCATCTCAGGTCACAGAAGTAGGTAGACCACGTAGCCCTTTGTACTTCTGCACGCCCTCCTTTCCCCGTCCTTTCTGTGTATCTCTGTCTTGCCCAGCACTTGACTGTGGCAGCCTGACCCCTTGAATGAGAGAAAAATCCCAACAAAGTCGATTCTTCCCAATTATTCCAATATGGAATTATGTTCCTTAAAGGAAGTTAAATGTTTCCTGTGAAATTAAATACCACATATTTGGAAAACAAATTCACTAAACTCACAAAATGATTGCTTATGTGTAGTTTATATTAAATTCTTAGTAAATGGTGTCTATTATTAATAACTCAACATGATTCACTAATCCACTTATTGCCAAACAAGTCCAATGAGGTTTGCACACATTAATGCAGATATGTGAATGGAAGGAAAGAAGTGATATTTCTAAAACTTTCTGAGCAATCAGAACATTGTCAGATTAGCCCTTACATTATGCATGTAATAATGTCATGTGAAGAATGTAAATATAGTTGGGAAAACTAATTTTTCTCCAATTGCAATGCATATTCTTTCAAATCCATTCATAAATTTTATTTGTCTTCATATTCTTCATACTCAGCTTTTTAATTTTTAAAATAATAAAGTAATCATCAACCCTTGTAAGTTTCTTGTGATAATGAATGATGATAAAATTATAAACAAGGATATTGGTACATAATGTTATATATTATTTTAAATATACTCTCTTCTCTTGCCCATTTCCTTGCCTGCATTGCTAGAGATAGTCTCCTGAATTTCTTAGCCATGCTTTTTGTCATCCTGAAATAATTTGTCTTCATTGGCACCACTCCATCCATTGTCTCCTTTTTACAGGTCTTGGCAAGCAAATCTGAGAAGTTTATCCTCTTGTTTTTGGAGACTTTGAATTCCTAGAGCCAGTAAATAAAAAATTCAAAGCAACACTTAGTGCAATCAGTTCAAATCTCACACAGATTGACCTGTTATTATGGCTCAGAAAACTTGAATGCTTGCTCTACGATTCTTACTTTATTTGATCCTCAAGCTGTGCTTGTGAGGTAGGTTATTGTCATCACCCTTATTCTAGAAAATAAGAAACACAGTTTTCAGAAATATTTGTTCACTTGTCTCAAACAAAATACCTGGTTAATAGCAGAACTGAGTTTACCCTTTTCTGTTCAACACAAAAGCTCAAATTTATAATCATTTTTGAGTTCTTCAAAATGTTCTCCCATTTAGCCACGCCCAAATTTTGAATCTCTCTTGTACTCTACAGTCCTTTACACAATTAAAATCAAATATCATTGGATATTTTTGTCTCGCTTTTTTCAGCTAATCAATGAACCAAAAATTCTCTTGGGCCCTTCAATTGGTACATGTGTAACATCATTTTGAATCTTGTCTTCACCCTGGTCACTCTTCCCTGAATAGTCATGAGCATTTCATCTAGGTTTCTGAAAATAAGAAATTCAAGAAATGAGCTATTCAATTTTTTGACTGGTGAAAAGTAGAAACATACTATGATATCTCTTTTTCTGTATTTCTGATTTCATTATTTTTTTGAATATTCACCTATAAAATTAACTAAGGATAAACCAGTACTTTAAAAGTGTATAGCTCCATGCTTTCTTGCTTGCTGTTATTATAAAAGACAGAAAGGCATCTCATTCTCTCCATCATTCCACTGCATATTATGCAGCATATACCATGAGAGAGGTGATGGGCTAAGAGCTACAGATAGATTGACAAGCAAGCTATCTGTTTTCTCTGTGGGAAAGCTAACATCCCAGAGGAAGAAAAGAGACAAGAAAATAAATGAGAATTGATAAGATATTTTCATTTTGGTGATAGAAATCTGTGTACATGTTTATAAAGACAAAGAGATAAGGATTATCATACCTTATGACAGTTCAATTAAATAGAGATGACACTATTTTGGCTTATTTATGAAGGATTCACCAGGAGATCAGGTTAGGAGAAAAGAAGAACACAAAAGACCAAGACTCAGAGGGAAGGAAATATTTCCCTAGTTTGCATGGTTATAGGTATGTAGTAGCTGAGTTTAAATTGGGGTCCTTTATTCACTAATACTGAACCATCTGTAGATGACAATGTCTATTTCTGCATTCTTTTTTTTTTTCTTTAGGTCTCACAAATCAGTTCTTACTCCTGTCTTGCTTTTCTTCAAAATTGGAACCTCCTGGAGCCAATGCAGTGTTCTGTGGCATGTTGAAATCTTGCCAAGGAAGAGTCTGGCTTGCCCCTAAGGAAGCCAGTGTGGGTTTAACTTGCCTCAAGTGATCCCTTCTAAAGGATTACTTTAGCTGTCTGAGAATGCTGATATAAACCAGATATCTAAGCCAGCACAGAAGGATCTGTTTGAATACCTCTGTAAAATCTTCCATGGAGACCTGAGATATAGTAGAACTTGAATAATGCTCTAGCTGATACTTTTCAAATGATTATTTTGAGAAATTGATGTGGAGTTACCATGGGAGAATATAGATCAGCTAAGGAGAAGAAAACATCAATGTATAGTGAATATCTTCTGACATTCATTGAGTCAGAAACTAAATACAATAGATATCACCCTATCCGCCATGTGACATTTTAAGACATGTCTACAAATTTCTTGACACTCTTCTCACAAAAAGTGTAATACAATAATTCCTCACAACTTGAATTCAAATCAGCTTAAAGTGACTCTTGATGAACAGAATATCATATAAATTCTACATGGTTCCCGACTCTCTTTCTCTACTAATCCTTCGGTTTTTGGAACTCTGCACCTCCACAGAATAAGTTCAGATCTTCAGAATTTAACGTGCTTCAGTAACAATATTAAGACACAGAAACTAGCCCAAGGAATCCAGCTGTTCTGTTTCACAGCTGTTCAAGTCCAGGCACCAGTATGAGACAGAGTGAGGCTTTGTATATTTCAGTTACCAGACTTTGAGTCACCCCAGCTGACAGTAAGAAGAGCAGAAAAACCTTTCCTCTGTTTAGACTGCAGATAGTTGCGCAAAAGTTATGCTGTGCAATGGAAGCCACTCAGGGCTACAGAATAGTTTCAGAGCCACAGCTTCTGGACCACTACCACATGTGAACCAGCTGAGTCTCAAAAATGTCAGCCTTTGTTGGCACAGAACTGGGAAGTATGGAGCCAGGAGCTGAATTCTTTCATCATGCTGCCTAGATCAATAAGTTTCCTTTCAGCATTGACTCAGGATTTCTCATTCTCCTGATATTTATCTGCTACGATATACTCAGAGTGCATTATTAACAGAAACGTGCCGGCTCTACCATTTACAAAACTGGGATTCCATTGTAAAAAGACACTGTGATGCTGATGTAATAAATACTAAGAACCAATATAATAAATAAGGACAACCATTTGTAATGTAATTGAATTAGACCCATGGTGGCTGGTTTTCAGACAATCGTTATGTAGACATGCTGCTCAGCCTTTCAATAAAAGAAATTCACATCTTTTCCCTTTTAAGCAGTGATTGATTTCCCCAATAATACGTAGGAGTAAGTAATGTTCTGGGAATTCTGAGCTCTGGAGTCTGCTCCTAGCTTCTGGAAATTCTGACACACTATTCCGTTATTTTAGGCAACTATAAGGAAAATATAGATTGGGTGCTGGGTATGTGATGGCTTATATCTAAATTGCCCTGTGGAATCTCACAGCCCAAGGTGGGGTCTGGTCGGAAGGGACAGCTCACTGGGCTCATGATTTGGAAGGGTGTTTTCTTGTCCCTGGTTCTTTCTCTCTCGACTTCTTGCTTGCCATGCAGTGACCAGCTTTCCTCCCTATGCCTTCTGCCATACTTTTTCTACCTTGGAGCAAGATGACCATGAATTGAATTCATGGAAACTGAGCTAAAAACAAAAACAAACAAACAAACAAACCTCCATTAAATTACAAGTATTAGGAATTTGTCCCAGTAACAGTAAAGTGGCTATGACTACAAGGTGGTTTAAGCAAGAACATTTTATTTCTTACAGTGCTAGAGACCGGGAAGTGCAAGGGTGAGGTGTGAGGGTCAGGGCGTTCTTTTGGAACTCATCTAACTATTCTTCCCATAGTCCTATATGGAAGAAAGAGAAACAACCTTCCATGTCCTTGTCAGAGCACTCATCTATTTAAGGACCCACTTTCAGGACGTAAATAACTCTCAATGACTCTACCTCCTAATATCATCACATTAGGCATTTAGGTTTGAAAATATGAATTTTCAGGAGTTGCATATACTCTTTTCATGGAACCTCTGTATCAGGAGCCCAAATCTGGCACCTAAAAATGATGATCACATTAAAATACCATAGAGAGTAACCTACCATGTGCAGAGAGAGGCCAAATAGGGAAGCCCTGGGAAGAAAGCCCCAGCCCCAGCCACCATCCAAACTGAAGCACATGAAGCAACTCAAGCCAGGCTGGCTGAGCCCTGGCCAGTCCTTGGAACCGTGAAATAAGTATAATGGTTATTGTTTTAAACTTCAGTGTTTTGAAGTGCTTGTGTCCTGGAAAACGGTTAATCGGACCAGCATATATTATTAACATTGTAGTAAAAGTAAGAAGTATGACTATCACTATGTATCAAGTAACTCTAACATGAATAAATTCTGAAATAAAAACAGTAGTAATTATTATGATTATTATTAGCATTCTTTAGATTTGAAAACTGAGTTGTTGGGAGGTAAGGTTGGCTGCCTGAATTCATGCAGTTAACAAGGAAATTATGAACTCAACTTGTTTTTATTCCAGAATTGTTTACATTGGCCTCATTATTCTTCACAGCAATTATTTTGATATTAGTTTTTTAAAATCACTTAGACTTAATGTTTATTTTTTCCAAAATGAGAAAACTAAAGCAGAGAAAAGTAAAACTAAAGTAAGTGGACAATTCAAAATAAAATAAATAATTTAGTAAATAAATAAATGAAAAGATACAGTTAGAGATTCAATGTAGAATTTTTTTTTTTAATTTCTAAATCCCTCGATACTTTTACACAGCCTCAGCTTTCCTTTTATATTCTATGTCCCTCACCCAATATTCCTGGGGATCATTTTATGGACAGTTCTTATGCTCCCTAAACTGTTCCAGACCCAAGGTTACTCTGATAATTGTTTACACTCCAATTTATCAGAAGTAGGAGTTCCCAAATTTTTGAAACTATGAACACTTTGTTCTGTTAAAAGCTCCCTGATCTGGGCTATCACTGTTGATACCAGTCATTGAAACTAATACATTCTAAATATTATTAATTCACTTAAAATAACACCATCACCTTTCAACGCATATGACATTTTCATGAAATATACCTATATGCTCAAAACTAAACAACAAACAGTGAAAACAGCAACATTTTGCGATTATGGAATTCTCTTTAATATCTATACAGTGAAAATTTGCAGGATTCTCATATTTGCTTCTGCCTTTGGTTCATTAAAAAAATCACATGTCCTGAAACCTTTGGAAAAGTTAATTGGATACTTGTAAAAGAATAAAATTGAACAAGGTTATGTTTGTCTGAAAATAGTGTTGAATCAACAGACCCTTCTCAAGGGTCCTGGGGGATCCTTACCAAGGACTCCAGAACACAATTTAAGAAGCCCTGGCTTAGAGAAATTTTACCCAACACATACTTTAGGGAGACTAATTTGTTGCTATGTGTGAAGAAGAAAGCAAGCACACATTTTAATGCAGTAAAATGATTTCTTTTCTCTCTGATCTTCTCTAAGCTTCTAACATATTTGTAACATTTGGTTTAAATTTCTAGACAAAGATTTGTGGGGAGAATTCTCTAATTTACTGGCTCACAGAACAAACCCTTTTGGCACATTCTTTCTCCTCATACAGTTTTCCCCTCAGCACATTTACTAGTAAAGGTTCCTCATAAATGGATGCTTTAGAGACATTTGGGAAAGGAGTTGCTCTGAAGTACTGTTGCATTCCTGAAGGGATCATCTGTGATGTTTCATTATGCCCTCCAGGAAATGAGAAGTTCTTGAGTTGACTGGAGGCTTCCATTTTATAAAGTGAACCAAGGTTTCCGGATGAACCTAGTAGTCCAAGAACTCCCATTGAGTGAACTGGACTTCTCAATCTAAACCTGTGACTCCAAGATAAAACCTGCTGGGTCTTCCAAGTGGATCCAGAATTTAAAGACAAATTCATTCAAGACAAACTAAGTGCATGGAGGAGAAGAAAAGAGTTCTACGCTCCATTCAGTGTCCTCACTGAATAAAATGGAAAAAAAAAAAAAAGCATCAACTTGGGGAGATTTCCAACTTGAACTGGTGAGTTCTGGAAATAGTATTTGACTTGGCCCAATTTTATGCTTTGAGAAGTGTGGGGCTTGAGCTTTTGTCTCACTTCCTGCTGCTTCTTGAATTAGGTGACTTTCATTTTAGTATACAGTTTACATTCAGAAGATATTCATTCAAATTTATTAGGTCTCAGGAGCTATTTTGGCCCTGTGGGTATAGTAGCAAATAATTTAATTCCATCTTTTAAATATCATAGAGTTTTCTACTTCAGATATAAGGTTCTTCCTGAATTCAGTTTTGAAGAAATATTTGCCAGTGATAATGTCTTCTTCCATGGGTGAAATCAGACGAAACTCAAGAAAGAAATGAAGTTATGCACTCAAGCAATTTTAGAGACCCATAGATTATTACAAAGGAAAGTCTGGCGATAAATATGTCCTAACAAAGCCAAATGAATTATCCAAAGATGTCTAAGACACTGGTGTCTCACAAATTTAGATTGTCTCATATGCAACTCAGCCTTCTTTATCAAATCCTTCCCAAATTGTATCGTATAACTCTTTTATGAAATAGTAAGCGGCTACCTATAGTATTATAGCACTAAACTGATTATTCCAAATTATTCTAAAGTGGTAAAGATGATAGGTGTTAGAGTCTGAAATTCATATTTGATGCCCCAGGCTTCCTATCATCACATCTGTGTTGGTAACATGATATTGGATAAAATGATACATTTTTAGGAGACTCAATAATACCATTTTAGAAATAGGAAGTTAAGTGTTGCTATAATTTGAATATATCCCTAAAATTATATGTTCAGAAACTTAATCCTGAAATTGTATGTGTGATTGGTATCTCAAGGTAGGGACTTTCAGAAGTAATTAAGATTAGTGGAAATACTATGTGTGAGGCTCCATGATTGACTTAGTACCTTTAGAAGAAGATGAGAGACCACAGCAAAGAGGTTTGCTCTCCCTTTCCCATGCTGTGTCCTCTGCCATGACCTTACCCAGCAGGGAAGTTCTCATCAGATGCTGAGCACATGCTGGTAATTCTCATCCTCCAGGAACTTGAGCTAAATATTCTTTACAGATTACCCTGACAATGGTATTTGTAGGAATAGAAAACATACATGAACCCCTTCTAGTAACCTCGACTGGGTCAGTAAATGATAACTATGAGTTAGTACATTTTCCCTCTTCAGCTTCCATTTGAATTGTTATACTTTAAAATATTTTTCTTGACAGTTCTCAGGTGAAAACTCAAACAGCCCTCTCATAGTTCTGAAGTCCAGTCTCTAGACATAAATGGTTAGAAACAGGTATTTGGTTAGTCAAAAGTTATTTTTCAAAGACAAGAAACCCACACTTAAAAAACTACTTTTCCAACTCTGCATCTATCTAAATAGTCTCAGTTTTGACAATCGTGATCAATTTGGGATTTAGAAAGTGACTGAAATAAGTTATGAGAAATAAGTGCATTGTTTCACAAAGCAGTAGACAGTCAAAGGCCAGGGGACATTAATTAAATCCAAAAACCTTTTGGTCACCCAGGCCAAAAATCTTTTGGCATTCTTTCCTTTGACCCAGGTGACCCCAGTCCTCTGCTGTCACCAGTAGAGTCATGCAGAGGAGTCAGTTTGTTGGCACAGTGTGATTTTTGTAGCATTTGAATAATTTTTAGGGTTTGTGTTTCTGACATTAAATGAAAATGTCTTTGTCCTAAATTAATCAAAGTGAAAACACCAAGTCATGCACTCCAAATAGTTTATCACTCATTGTTAGAAAAAAGAATTCTGACTTTAAATACTTATCTTCCATAAATAAGTCAAGTTTGTTCTTAGTTAGTGATTTTTTATAATTAGCAAGTATTTTAAGGTTATTAAGTCTTAGAACTAAATTCTTAACTTTATATAATTTTCAAACTGAATATTTTTCTCACTAGAATATCTCAAATTATGATTGCTGTTCTATATCAGGGTATGTACTGTATATCAGGTATTTTGAGATAAGAAAACACACATACAAGCACACAATCACACACATAGTCTGCAGAGACAAACTCCATGCTATCAAAAATTTTCATAGTGCACAAATTTTGGGGGTACAGAATAAATCTCAGTTCTCCACTCAGGTACTTGTCTGCTCCCTGCTTCTCAGTTCTCCACCCTCATGAGATTGGGCCATGATGCATTTTGGGGGTTCATTGCATTATATTCTGAGTCACCATGGCTATTCCCATGTCTTTTCATCTCCAGAGCAAGTTAGCTCGTGTTTCTGTGGCATATCCTACTGGTTTCATATCCAACATCCATTATTCTCCTCCTTTCTAAGTGTGTTCAGTCCAATCATGTACCCACTAAATAATGGATGCTTTGAGTTTTAGGATGCAGTTACCAAAAAGAAAGTCAAGTGAATGCTTCCTGGGCCACCGAAGTTCTAAGTCTTCATCTGGGCACAGATGACATTGGTAAACTATCTAGTAACAATTTGCCATGCAATACTGTTCATTCATACATGCTTTGGTAACTAAATTATTTTTCAATGTAAAGTGAGAGCAAAAGAAATTAAGGAAGAAAACAGTTACAGTAAAAACAACAAAAACAAGTTCATGACCGCTAATGTATTTTTGTGATCCAGTTTTAAATATGCAGATCAAGGCAGAATTCTACAGGATAGAAATGTAAACACTTTCTGGAGAGAAGACTCAGATAGGCATTACTGGTGCTTTTTAACCTTCCCCATGATTTTTGTTCTTGAAATTCAGGCATGAACCCAAAACTACACTTACCTGTAGCTATAAAAATGAAAGTTGTACACTTACATTAACAATAGAAATCTGTAAAAGCCCTGGGCCCTGATATTCTCGCCTGGATTGTGCCATCTAGAATTTTGTCATTTGAGAAAAAATATATTTGTAACATTTATGAAAATGTTATCACCTTCCTTCCCTGCCTCCCTCCCTCCATTCCTCCACTTCCTTCTCTCTCACTCTCTCGCTGTCTCTCATCAAATTTAGTTCTACAAGTTTCTACCCTTTTCTGAGTCATTCCAACATTCACTCAGCTTCACATTTATTTGAATAAAATCCCACTACTATTATGGTAAACTGCAAGGTCAAAATGTTTTATGCGTGGGACTAAAGCAACCAATTAGTGTGTCAGAGACCTTATTTGGATAAGAGAAATCCTTTGTTGAGAATCACTAGTTACTAATGTAGCTAACATTGCAGAGAAGTGTTTCAAATTCTGTCTTATTTTTACCTTTTACACTCACTATCTCCAAATGCTAAGACTAATGCTTAATATATAGTCATGCTTTAAACAGAGATGACAGTATGGTAAGTATTTTGGTTAATAAAATAAAATGAAAACTGAGAATGGATGTCTTGTGCGTCTCATACAGCAAGTGAAAATACTGAGTAGATTTTATCTTTTCTGATCTGAGTAGCATGATTCTACCAAGTAGATATTTCCCTAAGAAAAGTCATTCTAATTATAGAATGCATTTCTGTGTATGTTTTGCTATTAGTAAAGATTAAATCAAAAATAAAAAAACAGTTAATCATTCAGCAAGTGCCACATTTGTATTTCTCATTGTTCAAGCCCAAATCTTGAAATCAAACTTTGTTCCCTTATTTTTGTCAGGATGCACATCTAAGACATCAATTTCTCTTTTCTGTACTCTCAAAGCACGTGCAGCATCTGTCCCCTTTCTTGCGAGTACCCTGATCCAAATGCTGCTAATTCTAAGCAGTTTCAGTAACTTCGCTTCCAAACAGGGCTTTGATTTTTGTCTGTCCTGACAGGGGCCTGTTCATACCTCTTGTTTCATTTATACTGTGACAGGTAGGCTTTATTTTGACAAAAAAGTTCTCTCCTAACCTGGTCTATTCTTTTCAAAGACACCTGTTTACTTCTACAGGTGCTTTTGACCCAGGAATTTAACCCAGGGATCTGACACTTGCTGTCCGTTTTGCCTTGAAACGCTCTTTCTTTTAAATGCCATATGATTCATACCATTCTTTCAATCTGTTCAGAGGTTTAATCAAATATCACATATCCTGGAACCTTAACCTCATTACCAAATTTTGAAAAACTATCAACCTCTTCTGCCTGCTTTCCCTTTCCCCTATTGTTTATTACTGAGCAAATTATATTTCATGGAAATTAGTACATTTTAATATAGCTAGTTATTTTCCATATAAAATGTAAGCTCCTCAAGAGAAGTCATTTTGCATATTCAATGAAGTGGTGGGTACTTAATACCAATGGGCTGAATCAATGTATTACTTAAGGAATAAATATTATAAAATTCTGTTTTAACTTTGAACATATGTTCAGTTACTGTAGCAAAACTTAGAACAAGAAAGGGAGGAAGAAATCTGCTTCCCAAGGACTCCTTGTGAAAGACACTGGTCATCCTTTGTCAGACACTCAGGGCTAATCTCACAATTACCTGGACACAGTTCCTCAAGCTCAGCATACCTCACACGGCAAGAAGAGGAAGCCAGCCCTTCCAGCTGGCTGAAGACTCCCCCTGCACGGATTGGCTGCAATTCCTCGTATCTCTCAGGAGTATCCTTGTTTCTCATGTCTGACCCTCGATTTCAGTTGAAGACACAGAAAAGGCACAGAAATTGCTTAGCTGCTTTTAAGAGATAAAGGGATGCCAAGAGTCTTCTGGTTTAAGATTTATGATTATAAATTGGATAAAACATCAGACATGAGTTTGGTTTGTTTCTCTCTCTCTGTTGTCAAAGATTATCTCTCTTCAGAGTTCCATAAATGCCTGTAGGTCACACCACCATTGTATTACTGCAAGCATGGTGTAGAGCTATGTGAAAATCTTAAATTCCCTCCTACCCTCCTTCTCTTCCTGGCTCATTCTTTTAGTATTCCTTTTTTCCTTTATGTAATACATGAATACATGCACACACACACACACACACACACACACATTCACAGACAGATAATTGTCACTTTTATTTTTCGGGGACTTTGGACATGGTTTGCATGAGCAGTTTCAACCGTGAACTCTGACCTGCTTATCCAGGCAATGCATTCCAGGTTTCTGTAGAAAGGCATTTTAATGAAACCATCATCTTAAGAAAGCAAGTGATAGTGCTTTATTCAAACATATCCAATTCTTAAAAGGTTACATAAACAATCTAAGACAAGATCACATTCAATCCTGTTTTTCTTTCTGCAATTAGATTTTTTTCTTTTGCTATTTTTCCCTTCTCATGTGAGGTCAAATCATTAGGAGATCCCTGGATTAAAGCAGAAAATTTGGAAATGGGCCAAACATATTGAGTTACCATTCGAGATTTCCCAAACTTTCAGAGCAAACTACTGGACCCATTTCATGATATGAATATTGGATCCCACCAAGCTGAAAGTTATTATTTTAATGTTTGATTTAAAAATATTTTCAAACCATAAAACTTCCAGTTACTCCTTAGACAAATTCAGTATTATGTCAAAAATATTGAGGAAATTCCCACCCTTCCTACTAATAGAATGTCAATACTTATATTTTAGTTTCCTGGACAGGAGCACTTTAAATATTTGAGACCTTAAGGTACACACAGACAAGTTAACTAAGTTTTGAAATAGGAAGCCAGACATAGAAGGTGCTTTAAATATTTTCCTCATTTTATTGTTGCACTATTTCAGTGCCTTCTTATGGATAAGATAATGAGCAATTAGACAAGTGAGATAATTTTTCACAGTACCCAGATGACAGTAAAAACTCAATACATGAAGAAGATTCCAAGTCCCAGCTCTGTGTACCTATAACAGGAAGTTCTATAGGTGGTAGAATGCCAGCAATACTTTTGCATCTATCTAGGTTTTTGGTTTCTTGGAGTATGAGACTTGAGGACTATTGTAAAAAATCTTTATAGAAGAAGTAAAATTGAAATGAACTTAGAGAATGTGATCTTGAAACAAAGACAGAGATATTAAATCAGTACTCTAAAGCGAAATCAGTACTCTAAAGAGAAAGAGAAAATGCATGGTTGGATAGAAGAGACCTAGACTAATAACCAATAGCTTTATAAAAGCAGACCTTATGGCTGGACAGATCCTGGAGAATAGTATGTGGAAGATTCCAGAAAATCAAGCAACAAGGATTTGCAGATGTAGAGAAGACCAGAGATTTTGTGCAGTACATGGACATATGCAAAGCAGTAGGTTAGGAGTATTCACTGATGGTGGGGGAAATTTAGAGAGAATGAATAGAGATAAAAGTGCAATTAGAAACCCATCACAATGGATTAGACCAGATGGTTGCAGTTAATGTAGCTTTATGGAGAATATCTCTACAATCACGAGCAGAATATTTTGCATATCACATAAAAAGAGTATCATGTGCCCTGAAGTTGTTATTTCCATGAAAGCGTTTAATGCTTATATCATTTAGTGAGTATCTCCTTATCAGGAATTTGAATACATAATGGACAGATACAGTGCCTGAACTCTAAGGGATTTAACACCTAGTAAACAGATGAGAATAGAGACAAAAACAACACCAGGGAGTTCTGATACCTTATACTTCTCACTTTAAAGCAGGGTAAATACAAAGAGTGACTGGAAAATGTGGAAGCCCATTGCAGAACAGCTTGCTTTGATCCATTAGTGGTTTGGAAATGTTTTGAATCACACTTTAGGTTTGACTTGAATTTCCAAGTGCTTATAAATGAGTAATCATTTGAAAAATATTGAAAACTAATGAGAAAACCAAAACAGAGATCTGGATGTGCTAGATAATAAAATGGTTCATAAGTCAGGTGTCAATCTTTTAGAATAGGTTGGGCCTGAGCATGGAGTAACCCTTCAGGTTTCCAAGCAGTAATTCAGAATAAGTCCATAGGACTATCTGGTCAACCAAGAATCACAGTTGTAATTTAGAAGCAAAGGCAATTATTGAATGATATAAATCTGATGGAGCAGCTTTCATGGTAAATTGTGTTTCGATAATGAAATAGGTATTTCAAGATAAATTAACAATTCAAGAATTTCAAATTGGACAATGTCATAGTAAAAGAAATGTAGGGGTCGGCTCCTATAACGTTTCTTGTGATGAAG
Organism: Dasyprocta punctata; assembly: GCA_004363535.1. NCBI lineage: Eukaryota > Metazoa > Chordata > Mammalia > Rodentia > Dasyproctidae > Dasyprocta > Dasyprocta punctata. The sequence goes on along the minus strand of RJWM01002297.1, from coordinate 113,066 downwards.
TAAATTGTTTTGTTAGTAGCAAATGAGTAATGGAAAATGTATTTAAAATAAAATAGGAGGAGAGAGCATATCGTGTGGCAAAAGCAATATGAAGATGAGACTGAATTGGGATGTCAGAAATCTCATCGTGACTACAATGATATTCAAGGTAACCTTGGGAACTAACAGCGACATTAGCTGACATGTATGGCTCCTTGTGTTGTCTTTCTGCCCTTAAAAGACTCTCACTGTAACACTTCTGCATGTCAACACTTTTGCCTATCACTAAGCGACCCCTCTCAATACATACTGTTAAAATTTCTATGGAGGGAGCATAGTCACATGGCTTAAAAGATTTAGGTGTTACACATGCCTCAATCCAACACCGTTAAGTAACTATAGATACCTCCCATTTTTCATCTTTTTCCATTTAAGCTTCTTCATTTATAAAATGTACATAACAATATATTGCCTACTTCATAGTATATTTTCAGAATGAAAGTGATAATGTATATGAGATGCTTTAACACGATGTGCAACATATGGTAAAGGATGAATCATGTTTTTACAATTATTATTACTGTGTTCTAAACACATATACTTGACTTCTCAAGTATATGTATTACAATCCTTTTCAAATGAATTGTAATAATCTATAGAATTAAAGAGTTTTAGAAAACACTTCTCTATAAGACTCTGCAACCCAGTGCTATGTTTATGTATTCAAGTCACTAAAGCTCTTCAGAAATGCACAGAAAACAGGGTAAACTTTGAATTTAAACACCCAAAACTGTTAGACTAGAAACACAGGTGTACATGTGCATACATGCATAGATTTTAAAACTGCCACATTTCATGTAAAAGGAATATGATAGCATGATACATTGATGATTGATTAGTAGAAAATTCAAAAATGCGATATGTCAAAGGAGAGTGCTCATGATCTGTGTAAATTTACTCAGTTTGGCGCTATTTATTCAGATATTAGTTACTCTGCTTCTTTTGTCTTATGTGCAGAGAAAGCATGAAGCAAGAAAAAGTAGAAAAGGGAGTTCTCATCCAAGTGGTAGTGTCATATACATTCATCTTGCTCTGTATTTTTGTAGAATACCTAGATGAAAAGGTCACCAAGATTATAAGGAAGCCCTAAACAATACAAAAACATTGATTTAATACAAGAAAAAAATGTGCAAAATCAAAGATGAACTCAGCATATGCTACACTTTATAGTAAGCATAATAACAATTTGTTTAGGGATCAAAATTGTCTGTACTGAAGAATTTTATGTCCAATGAAAAGACATAATGAGTTTTTCAACTTCATAATAGTACCAGATGACAGTAGTGCTATCTATAGTCTAGTTCAAGGATAGATTTTCTTCATAAAATGTTTAGTTTCGGCACTTTCCTTTAAAATTGTAATAGAATTTAAATTTAAAATCAGTGACTTTTCAGTTTTATGAGGTGTCTATTCCAGGAATATAATGAAAGATTAAGAATCTTCTATAAAAATACTATATATATATATGCAAATCTATTTCAAAAATTTCAGCATTTAATACTCCTATTTTCCTCTTTTCAGTGGTACTTTTATCAAATTTTGAGTCAGAAATTTCTGTTTTTGAGAATATTATCATTTGTAGCTAAATAATTGTCCTAGGAAATCCAAATTTTTGTTTCTTACTCTAGTGCACAAAACAATCAAGAAGACTTGTGGAATTTCAAAGACGATAGATTTTTAAGAGTAGACTTTATCTAGTTTACTAATTCAGACATGAAAGTACAAACTAAGTCATTTTGTGCTCCATTCTTGGAGATGGGTCTTTGAAAATTCCTTTTGTTTTTGTCTTGAAGAGGTACTATAGCCTTCTACAAGTGTTTTTAAGGATATGATTGAGACAAACTAGAGATACAAAAACGAAACAGATTTTAATAGTAATGTTACATAAAACATAGCAACAGATCACAAGCAAAACACAAAAGAAAAAGATGGCTAAAATAAATGAAGTCCCACTCCTTTCTGTCAGTAACATAAAAATGATCAGGATATGAACCAGGTGTGGGAGTACATGCCCATAATCCCAGAGTGGACAATTTTGGAATCCCTTATGTCCAAATTAAGAATATATACACAGATAAGGATGTAGTTCAGTACAAAGGTCCTGGATTCAATTTTCAGTACCACAAGCACGCACGGATTGTCAGGATATGAACCAACCCATGAGGGCCATGGCATAGCCGCAAGCTTACTGCCCAATGAAACCAAAGAAGTCACTGAACTTGCCAGGCAATTACATGTCCCTGTGCCACCATCTTTCTTGTTCTTTATATCCCAAATCTCATTGTCACAAGCCAGCATCTGACTTATGTCCAAATACTTACAGGTGGATTTTTCCCTTGTGATCATAGAAATCCAGTCAAACGTGCTTCTGCTGGACTCTCCATGTAGGAGACTTTGGCTAAATAATAAGAAATAATTCAGAAATAAGAGAAGCACAGCTAATTTTGAAGGCAAAGAAAGAGTGGAGTGTGTGTGGTGGGGTGAAAGACACATGAGAACATTACACATACAGATGACTGTCTGTCTGTCTCTCTTTCCTTCCATTCTATTAGGTGATGAAGGCATCTGAGGTCAAAGTATTCCACTTTAATTTGCCCAGTGCTTTTCAGAATAAATGATTAAGGCCTGGGTTTGTTATATTTTTCCTTTTATTTGATTCTCAAAGGTCTGGGAGTTTGGCTCAGTGCCTTAAGCGCCTGCCCTGGCGGGCATCAGGTTGTAAGTTCAATCCCCGACTGTTTCTACTTCTACTCCCCATTGAATCTTCTCTTACGCTTTAAATTTTATACTTCCTGTCAGAAAGCATTTCCTATTTCTCTCTTCCTTAGAATGATACAGACAACTAGAAAGGAGAAAAATAAGTATCCTTTTATGAAAAAAGTTGGCCATAAATGTTATCTTTTATTTAACTTTTAAGTGTTAAGTGCTACATATTGTGGTAAATCTTTTACATGGAGCATTTTAATTGTCATAACACTGCTTCAAATGGCTTTTTAATGTGCATTTTTACTAGAATAAGGTGAGATTTGCAGATACAAAATGACTTGATAATATCAAATGTGAAAAAAGAAGAAACCAAAAATACCTCTCAAGGAGACCAGAGAGTATGAGAATTAATACAAATCATTATTAAGGGAACATGTGCTCAATGTTAGAACTCTTCCAAGTACTTTGAATACATTAACACTTTTATCATCACCAGAACTATATGTGGCAAATCCAAATAGTCCCATTTTAACAGATGTGGAAACTGAGACACACAGAACTCAATGTCAACATGATAGCAAAAGTAATTTTATTGTCCACTTGACTCAGCAATGCTAAGCACTTTTTGGTCAAATACTGGTCTAGATGTTGCTGTGGAGGTATTTTTTAGATATGACTAACATTTAAACTAATAGGTTGAGGAAAGTTGACTTCTCCCTGTAACGCGGGTAGGCCTCAACCTAGAAGTTGAAAGTCTTAAGAGCAAAGGATGAGATTTCCTTAAGCGATTCTCCTCACGATGTCTCTCTTGCTCCCGCCACCCTCCCTCACTCTACAGTACCTTCTCAGATTCGGGCACTGTCTGAACTACAAGTTCTCTGAAAACATGGTTGTCATAGTGATTATGGCAAGTGACACCATCAAGTAAGTTCTCTGCTACTCCTTCAACTCACAAAGGATCTGCTCCCAGCTTTTTCAGACGTGATCAGAGTTCATTTCCTGTGGCTTATGAGTAAGGCCCTGGCTTCCAGTGACTGTCAGTTGGGGGCCACTCCAGCTCCAACTGGCCATCTGCAGTTCTTTGCCCATGCCTCCTCCACAGCCATTTATACAACTGGTTTCATTCTTAAGGTCAGCAAGAGAATCTCTTCTGCTGCAGACTGTTAAAAAAAGATACTTACACAATAAAATATAATCATAGGAATGACATTTCCTATAATTTTCCATATAATATAAAATAATTAATGGAATAATATCCTAACATTTTGCCATATTCTCATGATTAAAAGCAGGAAGGAAAGACTTACACAAAGACATAATTCATTGGGGGCCATGCACAAAATCTTTGCTTGTATCTGCCATGCATTATTTGTACTATCATTTTACATATGAGAAAATTGAAATTATAGAGAGTAAGTAGCTTGTCTATGGTCAAAAGTTAACTGTATAAATTGAGCTTCGAGATCAAGTGATGTGAATCTAGGATCTTTGCTCTTAATCAATATGGTGTCTGTTGGAGTAATCTTACTTTTTTAACATCCAGCATACATTTGCTATACATCTTTTGATTGGGCTCTAATGTGTTGGCAATGTGATGGACTTTGGCATTGCTGTTAGAGGAGAGATACCATCTTTTCCGTTAGAGAGTTTATCAACTAGTGGGGTCAGATATGACTAGATGAACAACACGAAAAATCAATGACTGGACGATTATGGGATGCTGTGGAGGCCAGTGAAGGGGCTCTTAACCTAGAATTATAGAGTCAGGGAAGATTTCCAGGACAAAGGATATGAAAACTCTGGCCAAAACTATGCATAGTAAGTGAGAAGGCGGGTAAGAAGCAAATGAGAGTAGCAAGTGACTACAGCACTTGAGATGGAAACAGCAGTGTTCAGAGACTTTGTGGTGGGGAAGACAGTCAGTCTGGCAAGAAATTAAAAGTGTTTCTACAGTTTTGGCCAAAGAGTGTGAGGGGGTTATGGGAAGAAGAGGGTTGAAAGATGCAAATCTTCTGAATTTGGAGGGATTCGTCAAGGGATTTGGCTTTATATTTAGACAATGGCAGTCACTGAAGAAAAATATTTTCTAAACTGTACAAACATTTAGCTGTTCACAGATAAGAACATAACTGGGGACTTGGGGTCCATTTAGAATATGGTTGGAATAGTCTAGATAACAATAATTTACATTGTTAATGAGATGTGAGAAGACATTAATATATTCAGAGCCTATATTTACATTTAGTTTTTCTTTTACAACTTTTTGGCCTGTTTTCTGAATTTTCTTTAATAAGCATACCTCATTTTCAACATGAGAAAAGGACTAATAAGGAGTCATGAAGGCAGATATTTCCCTAAGCTTAACTTCTACTAATTTTCTTACAAAAGCCATATTTATTTACTCATAAAAATAACTGCTCAGCAGTTTATAATCTGCACATTGGAACTTCTCTCCTACCTTCTTTCTTGGAGAGCTAGAAGTTTCAGAATGAAAGGATTCTTCATTGGTTCTAATAGCCTCATTGTCAGGTGCACCTCTGCAGGATTGGCTTTCTACTCCTTTCAGGAGGAAATGAAAATTCCAAAATATATATGGTTCATCAGGGTTATGGCCTAAGTCATCTCTGAAATATTAGTGGAATTGTGGCGTAGAACTTATTTCTAAGCAAACAAGAATCTCAAGGGAAAAAAGAAGACTGAGCAATTTGATGCGAGTCAAAGCATTGTCACATCTGCCACACTTATTCCCATCACTTCCACAGTTCTAGTGGACAAACTTCATATATAACACTTTGCCCAAGTTTTGCAAATCCAATGTTTAGATCTCAGGCCTGAAAAGACAGTAAGACCTGGATGTGTTTGCTGCCTCTCATCAGCGAGGAGCACCGCACTCAGTCATCCCACCACACTGTGTTTAACATCAGGTGATTACACAGAGGCAGCTCTGAAGACGCAGTGCCTGAACAAAAGCTGACTGAAGATATCAAATCCTAACCTGAAGGATTTGTGAATGTTGCCTTATTTTAGAAAAAAAGAAGTCATGGAAGATATAATTAAATTAAAGATCTCAGGATGAGGAAATTCCCTCAATTATGTAGATGAGTCTCAACACACCACAACTGTTCTTATAAAGAAACAGAAGATTGCAACGCAGACACAGAAAAAGAAGTGGAGGGGGAGTAGAACCGCACAATCACAAGCCGAGGAATGCAGCCAGTGGCCAACTGCTGAAAGAAGCAAGGAACGAACCCTATCCTCGAGTTTTCTAAGGGCACACAGCCTCAGTTGTGGACGTTAGACACTAGAACTACGAGAGAATGCAACTATTTTGTTTTAAACCACTCTGTATATGATATCTCGTTGTGAAAACCATAGGAAAAAATAATGCAGAAGTCAAACAATCAGATTCAAACATGTTTTGTGTAAATTAGGAAAGGCCTCCACTCCTGAGTGGGCACCGCTCTGCAGATAAGCTGCACAGTAGGGCCGCACCTGGGCTGCATTTCAGCCTCTACTTGCTACCTGTGCGCAGGCTGCTGTTAGGCTGAACAGCAAATATCACAGCCTTGGAAATGGGAGAGAGAGCACAGCTCTGGGTATACTGAAAATCAAGATTCCAGGAGCAAGACAAGACTGCATAAATGCCAGCGTGGTATGAAGCTGAATACTGCCTTCATTTCATAGTCCTCAAAAATGCTTAATGCAGTTTTCATCGACAGGTGAACAGATAGAGAAAATGTGTAGTGTGTGCCTACAATCCTAGTACTCCGGGAGGCAGGAAGTTCACAATCCTAGTACTCCGGGAGGCAGGAAGTTCACAATCCTAGTACTCTGGGAGGCAGGAAGTTCAGAAATTTGAGTCTACCCTGGGCAACTTAATGAGACCTCATCTCAGAACAAATTTTTTTTATAGGGCTGGGGATGCGATTCATTACAAAGGCTCTGCATTGTATCTCCAATACCACAAAAAAGAAGAAATGGGAGAAGGAGGAGGAGGAGGAGAAAAAGAAGGAGGAGGAAGAGGAGGATAAGAAGGGGAAGGAGGGGTGAAGGAAAAGGGGAAAAAAAAGAAAAAAGAGGGAAGAAAATAAAATTTGATATATATATACATATATACTGATACATATATGCCACTGATATATATATATATACTGATTTATATATATATAGATACACACACTGATATATATTACTGATATCAGTATATATGCCATATATATATATATATACATGAATTGCTCACATGTATTTATCAGTAAATTATGGAATACTTTTCAGCCTTACAGTAGATGAAATCCTGTCATTTGCAGCAGCTAGGATGACCAGACATTGAAACATCACACTATACCCTGTAGTTATTATATGACCATTAAAAAATTGAAACTAAGGTGCAGGAATTCCAGCAGCAGTAATTAAATACATGAAAATGGCATTAAAACAATCTGCAAAAGCCAGGGAGCCTAGGAAGGCTGAAGCAGGAGGATCGAAGGGGGTCTAACACCAGCACCTGGAACCATATGGAAAGATTATGTCTCAAAAAAACCAAGATAAACAAATGCACTCAAATACTGTGGGTTGGCAAAAGTAAACAAATGTCCCTTGCAAATTACCTGTGTTCCCAAGACATTAGACTTGTTGTTTCTGAGCTTTTTAGTACCTTGGAGCTCTCAGTTAGTTCATTTATAAATATTCTCCTGCCCTTTCTTTTTCTTTCTGTTTCTTGTCACCATTGGGTTGAATAAGCAGTTACTCCTCAGAGAGTTTAATTAGGAAATTCTTTCACAAAGTCTGTCAAGTCTATATTGATTAAGATTGCTTTCAGAATGATATTTAATTGGGATAATGGTTTAAATTGGTTATCGATGGGGAAAGATTTGTGACTTACTTAATTCCCTCTGAATGAGAACAGAACCTTTCCCTAGGCCAGTGTTCAGTTCCTCAGATAAGATTTCACTGTTTGTTTATCTTTTTTCTCTCTAAAATTATATATATATATATATATATATATATATATATATATATATAGTGATTGTGATAATGCTTGACTAAGGTGAGCCTAAAATTCAGCCAAGCTATCCAAGATAGTAATCCTCTGGAGACACACTCTAAGTGACATGATTCACATCCACATAGTTGGTTGTACATTTCACACTTATTCTCAGCTTCCATGATGCATGCTAAGAACTGGGGTACACAAGTGTGAAGGAGCAGCTACTAGCAATTTCTGAGCCTGCCACAGACAGAGGTACACACTGAAATCTTGTCTCTTCATTACCACAGACCTCTGAAGTAGAAGCTATTATCATCCTCAATTAATAAGGCTCTGACGTATCAAATTCATCCACGGGCCAAGCAATGAGTGGTGAAGAGAAGCCTCAAAGCCTAGGCCCCTGGAAGTCTAAAGCCAATGAGCAACTGATGGAAAATTCAGTGCTATTAACTACTGTGTGTTACTCTACGTACTTGGGACAAAACAGATCCAAACATCTGCTGTCGTTAGGAAGCTTACATTTAACAGATGTATTCAGAAAGTGGTGAACAAAAAAAGAAAATCAAGGTATGCCAGTGTACAAGCAAAGCTAGACATTTCAAACTGTATCAAGTTTTTCTTCATGTTTTCCTCTTTCCAAGAGCCTAGTAGTTATTTGGGGGGACTTAACAATTTTTGTGTAAACACAAATAATCATAGAGAAAGAAAAACATTCTATTTTTCAAAACTTGGATACAATTCATTTTGCTTTCTGTCACCCATTTTTTAAAATTTCTGAAATAACAAAATGAGTTTAAGTCTCTGTTATCACTATTTCAAAAGCTGGCATAGTTAGATAACCTCACTTGAAAGACATTTTGGATGTGACAATTTCATATAAATTTCCCTTAAAACAGAGAAATTGGTCATTTAGCATTATCTGGTCTCTTCATGATTAATTATTGAACAACCCCAGTGAGATTTTCCTACAAGCTTAATAATAAAACTCTCTGGATTCTAGCAGCATTTCAATTAATAGATGAATGTCTAAAAGAGCAGATTAATCTGTAAACTACATGCATGTGCAAAAATAATCTTCTTTAACATTTGAACAACTATCTAGATGTCATTCTGGCAGCAGTTTCCAGAAAGAAAAGACAAAAAGATCACCTCTGAAGGATGTATTTGCTTTTGGATTAATAAAAAATAGCAGGAAAAATGATTCTTTGCCCAATGCATTCAATGACAGGTTATTTTATTTCTCATTACAGCACAGCTAATTTTTTTGAATTATCCTGGATTTATTTCTGAGAAATTCAAAAACCAAAATAATATGTCCCATCTATTTCCTTGTCAAATAATTTCTCCATTGCTGTGTGGCAGCTCCATTGTTGGTTGACAGCAACTCTTTCCTTTAAATAATTCAGTTCTAGGAAAAACAAAAATAAAAATCCACTTCAAGGAATAGCTGAGTGATTCTTGTATGATAACTGAAGTTGCATGTGTTCAGTTCTTCTGCCAGAAAGCCCCTGAAGAAATGAAAGTGCATCACAAAAGAAGATGGCAGGATGAGAGCAGTCACACCTTTGATAGTAAATATCGGGCCAAAACAATAAAAGTAAGTAGTATGTAAAAGAAAAGAAGAACACTACAAACCTTGTGATTCAGAAAAGCTGGCAATTAAATGATAAGCAAAGTTACAGACAATAATATAAAAACTACAAGAAGACACATAGAAACACAGTGATATTATGAGATCTATGGCTTTATTTCTATCTGCCAGTTGAAGCAGACAAAAAATAAGGGTTTACTAATCATTCACTAATTGACAGACATTGTTCTGGATGATAAAGAGAGTTGGGTCATGGACTAGAAGTGGTCACTGCCTGTGACGCAGATAAGAACTGTAAATGTGGGTATATGGCATCACAGGCCAACACGCACAGCCAGTGCAAGGGAACTCAGCTTGCAATCAGTATGGCCTGTTTGAGAAACATAAAACCAGTGCAGCTACGGCATAAAAGAGTTCAAAGCTTCTGGGTAGAGGCTCTAATTAAACTCGCAATGCATAACAGGTATTTTATTACCCTGGGGCTGCTTCTGTGAGGTAGGGGATTTTCCTCTTGTCATTGTTAGGTTGCCTGACTACGCTAGAGTTATATGCACTTGTCGTCTTGAGGACTGAGGCTTCTGCAGGAGGAAACACGAACTCCCCCCACATCTTCCAATGTCATCCAATTTTTGGGACTCTGTGTTCCAAAATTAGTCATCATGGCGAGGAGAAAAAAAGCAAAGCATCTTCTAATTTCTTTGAGAGCACATCCTGTTCTGAGTTAGATTAGAACATATGGCATTTATGGAATTACGTGTTTCTTGATCTATTAACATTCACAGCACTGATAAAAGTTTTATTCATACTGAACATATGCGTATTGCTAATTTCAATGCATAGATCTATTGTTAATTTTTACTTTTATCCATATTTTAAAAGTGCAGCAGTGAAAAGTTTCAAGGAGACAGCAGACATGGTCAATCCACTCCTATGTTTATCTGCCAGTTTTGAGGGAAGAGTTATGGGGAACAGAAGATGGATTTCGTTTGACAAATTAGGAAATCTCATTTATATTCTATAGTGAGTTGCCCAGCATAAGGAGAAAGTCATGTTTGGGAATGTAGGTATTTGTGTGCTCTGCACAGAAGTGAGAGTTTTGAATACCTTTGACCAAAAAAGAGTATCTTCCCTTCATTTTATTTGTTTCTGTATTTGGTGAAGCATTTTCAAAATGGCCTTATTTAGCTGACCCTTTCTTATCCTTCGTCACTCTACCCAACTCTCATCTTTTCATGGAGATTTCCTATTCAAATAATCTATAACAAAACTTTGTATTGAAATTTCTCATAGTGACATAGCTCTTATCCATGGTAGCAGTTATCTCACATGTAGTTAAATATATATTTTTCTAATTGTCTGTTTAATTGTCTGTTTAATGACTATCTCCATCATGAAATTGTGAGCTCAGTGAGGACAGGGTTTGTATCTGTTTAGTTTAGTACCTTGCACTGTCATATTAGAATGTATCAGATTATATTGCATCAAAATGCTTGGGCCACATGAAATATTAATGAATTATCATTTGTGGATAGAATAAAAAAGAAGTTAAACACCACAGATGATCCCTGAAAATTATACATTCAATCAACACAATACAAAGGACAGTAAGGGGGAAAGAGACGAAAATACAATAGACAAAAAGTATATCACTAAGGGAAAAAAATGAAGCAAAATCAAAGTACAAGGAAGAGAAAAAAATGATCAGTTGAACTTTTTTCCGATTCTAGCTGCTATTTTTGCAGAAAATGTTTGCAAAATACATGTTGTTCTTAATAAAGTATATATTTCATAATTAATAAATTTCTGGTTAGCATACATATTATTAGAGTAATATTAGACAAAGTCTGTCACTGAAAAAATAATATTGTGTACTTTATATGCACGGTTTAGGAAAGAGATTTGCTGGAGACTAGCGGTCTACAGGTTATGGTTGTATCTAAACAGAAATTAATCTTATTTCTGTCAGGAAGGAAATGAAGTCAAAGAAGTATGGTAGGGTAAGGAGATATTTTTAAATATTCAAGTTGCTTAGGGCTATATAGGAGAGATCAGGGAAATTAAAGCACTTGGCTGTTAGGATTAAATTTTTGAGAGAAAGAGAGAGAAGAAAGGAGGGAGAAAGAATAAAGCTGTCTCATACAACATCATCTGACCAGCGAGCAAGAACTTTGAAGCTCCCAGTGGAGGACAGAGGTCAGGATGTTTCTTATCCTTCTAGAAGAAAGTTGGGTAGGGAGAAAATTTCTTAAATAAATACAGTACATTTTTCTCACTGAAGGGATTCATGCTTAAAAGCTGAGAGAAAACAGGAAGCAGAGGGAAATTAACAGGAAAATAAAAACATTCTCGTGAGATTTGAAGGCATCTCTTGTAAATGCAAATACTTCAGGGCATTTCAGGAAAAATGAACATCCAGAGTCAAATGTTGAACCCAGTGGAAGGAAAGAGATGTAATTAAGACAGCAGATCTTCTTTGAGAATGGCTCATCCAAAGAGTTAAGTTAGAAATAGTCTAGAGACAGTTTTTTCTCTGTCACCCAGTGAAGGAAGCAGAATTGCAGAAAGTGAATTCAATAGACAACAGCATCCTAATAATGGATAAAAGTAGAAAAATGTTGTCTCACATATTAGAATATTAAGGAAAGAAATGTTACAAACTCATCACAAGTAGACCACAATGAGCAGAATATGGATACAGGAACAAGAGTAGGGAGTGGCCTTCCAATAGAGACCGGTTTGACACTCTGCCTTCTAGAGAAAGAGAAATAGAATAGAATCTACCATCTCCCTGTACTTTATACTACAACTTCACCTTTTCATATCAACTTTTAAAGACATAGATCTCCAACTTTTGCGATTGTGTATAAAATCAGAAGTTATGGGGAACAATGATCAAATGAAGAGGATAAGGAAAGAAGGAAAGTTAGTACTCACTTGAGTTGACTTACTGTTATTATTCTCAGTATCAATAATAATAAAGGGACTTTTCATTGTCCAATGGAAAGGTTTTCCTTAGTAAGAGAACTGAAATTTCATTTTAATTGATTGAAAATAGGAAGCATAATATTAATTTCAGAACATGTTTGACAAGTCCCAGGGATGTTTGACAAATTTTGTTCCAGATTGAGACAGAGACTTTTGGTTCTCCAGAGATCTGAGTCTCTAAAGTCATAAAGGCAACCCAACAACTAGAAACACGAGAAGCACTATGATTCACAGGATGGCTGGACAGCAGGACACTGGCATTTGAATCACATCATTTCCTTCCCAGATTCATTTACTTGAGTGTAAAACAGCAAGAACTTTGTACCTCAGCTTGTTCAGTGGTAATAATAACCTGGGATACTTTCTTCATTTACTTACTTTTATAAAACAACACACCGTAGGTTTAAACCCAGAAAATTGTAAAGCATCAAGAAATAAAATATTTTTAGCAGTTCATGGAAGGCCTACAGTTAATGTAAGCAGGCATTATGAATAATTATGTAAATAAGTATGTTTCATAAATGATAAATCATTGGAGCCTCGTAATAACTGACAATTATGACATCAAATATTACAGCTATAGGCCCTTATTTATATTCAAAATTACATTTTCTTTCTCTTTAAATCCAGTAATATCACCAAAGGCTTAGTTAACCTTCTGATTTCTCCACATATGCAAAAAGGAATCCCTGGCCTCTCTCCTTACTGAAATAATGGGCATTTCGTAAAATTAATTCCTTTAAAAAAACTCTTTTCCTCTTTGCTTTGGTTAATTTGGCTATTTTCAAAGGATCTTTGCCACTGAAGGCAAGTTTATGGACTATTTTTCTCTTTTGGGGGTGAGTTACGAATTTCAGATAGGAGTCCTTGGTACTTTAATTAACTTCACAGTTTAGATGGGACAATGATCTGTAGGATCTATAGCAGGAGTAGCAGTGGTCTTCATGAAGGACCGGATCATTGTATATTCCACAAATACATGAGAAATTGCCGTCTGGAGCCATCGTTCTGTTCCTGTGACTGCTACAAAGATGGTGCAGATCGGAACTGTTACATCAAAACTTACCACCAGATAAATGAGATAAAATATGTGCAAAAATAACTGCAGCGATAGTCAGAACTAATAGGTGACAACCTAAACAGACCTAGTGGGAGAAAACATATCACAACACAATGCAGTCTATTAGAGAACAGAGCAACTGCAGGTGGTAGGACATTGAACACTTCTTGTGAGACATAGCTACATTTTTATAAGGACCGTGGCAAGTTCCAAATGCAAAGATAAGATGTGAACTCATGAAGTCAAGGTAGTTTTGGTGGTAAGAAACAATTTGGAACAAGAGAGATTGGCAAGAAATGTCGGAGTTTTAAAGATAATAGGATAAAATCTATTTTTAGTATCTTAGGGTCATAGAATATATCCTACAGAGTGGCAAAAATTTTGTACAATTACTAAGTAGGGCCCGAAAAGGGACAGAATTTTTTCACTCAATTCCACATTCACCTTCTTCCATTGTAGTTATTTGATTTTCCCCATTCTGTATGCAAACGTAACTGCCAGTAGGAACCCAAATTTTGATTTTTTTCTACAAATTATTCTGCACTGAGACATTAGTGACAGAGAAACTTTGATAATAAATCTTCCCTAATCATTATGTCTTTCTCAGATTTCATCCTACAATCACAATATTAGCAATCAGAAGTCACTTAGGAACAGAGAATTGATTTTAGATGTATGATTTTCTAATGTTTAAAATGTGTTTTGTTGCATGAGTAGAGACTGGGGAGACATTTTATATGTATGCCTTGCAAAGTTAAGCATCATTAAACATTAGAAATTTATTTTAAATCTATTTTACTAGGTTTTGTCAAAATGAACATTAAGTTTAAGTACTCAGCAAGTTGATTTTCTTTCTTCAAATTAAGTGATTAGTTTAAACCACAAAGGAAAGACCATCTTGCTTTTCTTGTAAAGAGTAAAGCAAGAAGTGTTCAGGGAGATTTCATGTAGTGTAAATATATATACTCTTTGTCCTCTTAATGTGAATTTTAAAAAATCGTTAACTTGCACAAAATTAGACCAAATGTAATAAAAAGTAGAATGCCTTTTCAAAACAAGGAAGAAAGATACTGTTACTGAGAATACACAGTAGGAAAAGGAGAATCAGTAACTGAAAATTTAAACTTTGAAGGATCAACAGAGTGAACCATCTGGATTTAATCACATAAATCTACAGCTTGCATTAACTCCACAATTAAGACACTCATAAAAATCCACAATGTGAGTAAGAACTTTTCTGAACCATAATTTTGCCATGATACTCTATCTAATGACTGCTTCATGCTTCACTTTAAAGCCACAGAGAAAATGCATGACACAGATAGATACTAAAGTAAATAAAATATTCCACAGCTATTTAGACAACTTCCTCCTACTAACATTGTACAACTTATAAAATATTTTGATAACACTTATCCTAATTTTAGTAATATTTATTGCTATTTATCAATAATGGATAGTATTCAATGATAATGACATAGTAAATATATTTACTATATAATTTAATATATTTGAGACATTAAATAATAAACCAAAATGAAATATATTTGGGATATTATAATTTTAGGAGAAGCAATTGTAATGTTTTAGAAGAGGTAATTATATTATCACTGTAAGAATATGTAAATCATGGACTCGGTTACTAGTGAGTTGATTTTTAGAGGCTAACCTGCCATTAATGTAAATTATTATTTCCTGTTTTTCATCTCCACACTTACAAAACTATTATTAATTTCTGAAAATATTGAGAATCAAGGGAAACTTAAAAACAAATTCTTGAGACGTCAAGAATGGGACAACTAAAATCAGAGATCTGAATTCTTAAACCATGTTTTAGTGGGATCAAAGGAAAGCATCTATTGCAATTTTTGCCTTTTAGAACCAAAAAAAGAGCTCTAGGAAAATGAGACAGAAATGGAATCTGGAGCTCAGTGAGCACAGGACACCTAATGACTGTCAATATTCAAAGAAATCTGGAGGAAGACAATGACATTTTCTAACTTTCGTGAGATAGTATCATGAATGTCTAACTTTCATGAGATAATATGTGAATTCCTGAAATGTAAATCATCAATGGCCATCTGGTCTACCAAGTAGCAACCCTGAGAGAACAGTCAGTTGGTACAGCTTTACCAGAGAAAAGACAAGAGTAACTCTAAAGATACCGAAAGAAAAGTCAGTGGAAGTCATGTAATAGTGGAAAACTCCACAGACAACTCTTCTGCTGGATAAAGGGTCGATTATCTGTGGCTATGATACAGATGAGTCAATGATTTTCTGTAAGATGAGTTTAGAGTTCGAACAGTGATTGACTTAGTGAAACCTGAGGCTCTCAGATGCATAGAAAAAGACCAGGAGCCAAATATGACTTGTCAAGGCAGTGAACAAGGAGACTCACTTTTAAAGGGAGGACAATAATTAAGTATCATTACATGGCCGGACTAAAAGAAGGCTTTATACTAGGGAATTCTGCAAATGCTGACTCTAAGTATATCTGCATAACTCTCATGAGGAAACAGGAAGTTGCATGTGTAGATGAGTTTGGGGGATACTGCAAAACACTGCCACATACCCTCTGCAGTTTCATTTGGTACTAGCACTCCAAACTTCAGAGAAAATGGACATTGAAAGAATAAATGTTTTAAGTCTGTTTATCTTTATTTACCACAATGTTAAACCCTCTTGTAAAAGACAGTGTATTCTTCCATAAAAGTGTGATAAATGTTAGAAAATAAGAATGTTGACAAGGTATGCCTAGAAAAGAAAGTGCAACAATTTAAGCCTGTACCCAAGCTGAGTTTCTGCTATTTCTCTAAATAGTAAATTGCTTTTCCTAGAAACATTAGCTTTTTTGTGTGTGTGGTACAAATTTTGTTGCTGAAGTGACATTGGGTTTTAAACTGGAATAGAAAACTATAGATCTTTGAAGAAAAGGTTAATTCAGGATAAGATAGTATATTTAGAGAAAGTTAACAAAGTGGAAATTTAGGAGATCAAAATGACACAGGAGTCAGCCTCAGGGAGCTCTTACTGCCCCAAACTGAGACAATATTAGAATCAATATGGTATCAATAATACATTATAGATAATTAAATAAACCAAGAATCCTCAAGTTTATAGTTGCAGAAACACACACACACATACATATGTGAATATATCTATCTATTTATTTATCTATCTATCTATCTATCTACCTATCTATATCACCTTCTTGCAGTTCAATACTAAATAAAAAACATAGAGGAAATGTCATAATTGAAAAATTAATACTGGAGCAATGCACCCTTGTAATCCCAGCTACTTGGGAGGCTGTGGCAGAAGGATGGCAAGTTGTAGGCCAGCCGGGCAATTTAGGGAGAGCTGGCCTCAAAACTGAGCACTTTTAGTGTACATGAGACCCTGGGTTTAATTTCAAGTACCATAAAAAATATAAAAGAATGAGAAAGGGGAAAGATAGAAAAGAAGGAGGAAAGGGAAAAAGCAAGGAAGGAAGGAAGGTAGGGAGAAAGAGAGAGAGAGAGGGAGAGAGAAGAGGGTAAAAGAAAGAGAAGGAAAAAGAAGGACAGAAGAAAATTTACTGGAAGTGAAAATTAGTGGATGAATTTTGGATGAGTTTTAAGACATCTCCATTTAATAGTGACATCTGGCCACAATTTATCAATTAGTTACAAGAGAATAAATTTTCTGACAGTAAAAAAATCTCCAAAATTTGAAAATTTAACATAATGTGTTGTGGTGCACTGAGGAGAACATATTACTTCTAATATTGGTGCCAAATTGCCTCAACAACCTTGCGTGTAGTCTACAGAACTGTCAAGATTAAAAAGACATCGAAGCAAAGTAGGGAAAAATGACAACTAAATTAGTGCAACATTTGTTTTGAGTTTTGGAATAAATGGCTATGATGAACATTATTGGGGGACAATTGATGAAATCTGAATAAGAGTGACTGAGTTGTATCTAAGGTCAATTACCTTTGCCTGTAGAGACCTGGGAACAAATATTTTGGGCTTCGCAGGCCAGATGATCTCCACTGGAAGCAATGAACCCAGAGCTGTAACAAGAGAGCAACACAGACAATATGTAAACGAGCTCAACTTTGTTCATCACTTCATTTTAAAAAATAGGTGGCACATAACAGAATCCAGACTGATACATTAAATAATATTTCTATGTTTTATCCTTCTTTGATTTTAATTCAACATTTTATATGATCCTATTTTATCTTCCTTTTTAGCACACTGATTTTATTTCTTTGTAAATATTTTTTTTTGTTTTTTTGGATTTTTTGTACCGGGACTCCAACTCAGGACCTCACACTTGCCAGGCAGTCACTATGCCACTGAGCTATACCTCTGGCCTTTGTAAATATTCTTTACAAGTAACCATAAGTCTAAAACAATGCATTTTTAACTAATCAAAGTTCACTTTCAAATAGCACTATAGACTTCAGATACAGGTAATTCCTAACAGAATCTCCCCATGTCCTCCCCTTCATGATATCCCTGCTATTCACTTTATTTATCTCTACGATGGCATTACCCAGCACACTGCGAGCATTGTTATTTTATTTATTATTTATTTATTTATTTATTTATTTATTTATTTTGGTACCAAGAATCAAACCCAGGAGCTTGTGCTTGCCAGACAGGTGCTGTGCCCCTGATCTATAACCTTGGTCCTAGTACTGTTATTTTAAACAGCTATTTCATGAATCAAGTAAGAAGAAAAAATTTTTTTCTTTTACCATCATGAATTTGTTAACAATCTTTGTTATTTTTAATAGATACAAGTCTGTGAACTTCATAAATTTTCTTTTTTCCCAAAGAATTTTAAATAATTTTTTCAAGGTATGGGACTAAGCAATTCCTTCAGCATTTCTTTGTCAAATAATCTCTTTATTTTTCTCGTCACTTTGGAAGGATGACTTTACTAGACGTGATCTTCAAGGTGGTTGTGTTTTTCTTTCATCACTTGTTTAACTCTATTCTTCTTTGCATAGTTTTGACAAAGAGTTGGCTACATTTCTTTTCTTTAGTTTATGAATAAAGTGCTTTTTCCTTCCTTCTGGCTTCTTTTATTATTTTTGTTTACATCTCTGTTTCTCTTCAGTTTGAAGTACGAGCTAACCTTTTACTCTTGTTTGGTTTGTCTTTTTGGAGGAATTGTGTAGTGTGCTGTTGCCTGAGTTTCTTGGATCGTGATTTAGTGTCTTTTATTAGTTTTTGAAAACAACTTGGCCATTATTTCTTTAAATATTTTTAAACTCTTTCACTTCTTTCTGGTATTCTAATTATGCGTGTGTTACACTTGTGCACTTTTAATGCTCTTTTCAGTGTTTTGTGTTTTGTCCTCCCTCCCTCATTTCCGCTTGGGATATTTCTTTTGACTTGATTTCAAACTCATTTCTTCCTTCAACCATGTTTGATTTCTGATGAATCTATCAGAGAAATTCTTTCATCATGTTCTGGTATTCTAGTTCTACCACTTTCTTTTGATTCTTTTAATTTCCATCTGTCTACTCATCTGGTTTTGCAGTTATCTACTTTTATTTTTATTTTTTTATTTTAAACAGAAAAAAGTAAGTGATTACAGTGAAACAGAATTTCAAAATAGAGCAATAGGAAAGTAACAATAATGGATACACTGCACATTGTTATATTCACAGTAGTTATTTAGAGTATAGGATATAGACATGAAACATTATCCAGAAAATTTTGTGCTGATATCTACTTTTAAATACTAGAACCTTTAACATATTAATTATAGCTACTTTATTTCCCTTATCTGATGATTTTGACATTTCTTTCACAGTCATTCTTGCTTTCTTCCCTAAGAATTGTTTTTGAGAAAAAAATTTAAAAAATTGTTTTCGAGGTGTTAAGGACTTAGTACGCTTTCTTCGTTTTTATTGAAATGTGGACAGTTTTTATAGGTCCTAGGATAAACAAGCCTGTAATGTTTGATATACAGTATTTCACTTTGAGTAAGAGTTGGATTTAATTTCACATTTCTACACATGCAGGTGCTAAGGCTTTCAGTTTGCAATGTGCTTGATGTTTGTTTCTTTTTTTCTTTTTTTTCTTTCTTGATGTCTTCACACATCATCAAACCTCCTACTTAAATAATAGTCTGTTTTTCAAGCTAGTTTATCTGTAATTCACTGTTATTTTTCTGGGAACTTACCGGTGTGGTCATAAGGTACAAGGAAGAGATGTCCTATGACCTCAGGGTTACAATCAC
The DNA here is from genome assembly GCA_004363535.1 of Dasyprocta punctata. Taxonomy (NCBI): domain Eukaryota; kingdom Metazoa; phylum Chordata; class Mammalia; order Rodentia; family Dasyproctidae; genus Dasyprocta; species Dasyprocta punctata. Next base: position 93,452 of record RJWM01002297.1, on the reverse strand, counting down.
ATTCTTTGACTTGGCCGGTGTCTAGCGTCTATGGCCTTTACTGGTGTTTCGCCTTTCATACCTATTTCCTCTTCGCTGAGATAAAAAATCTAGATGAACTTAGAGTGAGAGTGACCCTTTTGTGGCAGGTGAAATAAGCCCTCTTGACAGCACCTTTTTCCTTGGACAGTGAATCTCTGTCTTGGTGAAGACACCAAGAGTGCTTTATATTATTACTCTTTCCCTACGACTGTCAGAACATGAGGGGACTTTCATGGTTCTTTATAGAGAAAACTTGGAAGGATGCTTAGAGGTGAAACCCACAAAATTATGTGGGCACCTTTAAAACATCGACACTAGGAGATTCTCACGTTCATGTGAGTACCCACCTCACCTCAGAAGTATGTCAAATTTATTGTTTCACTGTTCGTAAAAGTTTGCAACTTCAGTGACTTTCCTTCCAGGTAAGCTAATGTCAGTAGCAGCCCTCTGCATTCTGTCTCATTGCATTTGTTCAGTTTACCTTGTTATACATACAGGAGAGTGGGCTCCCTAGCTCAGTCCAGGTCAGACCAGTATAAAGTCACGTTTTGATGGGATTTTCTTTTTTTTTTTTTTGATACTGGGGATCGAACTCACGGCCTCACACTTACCAGGCAATTGCTCGACCACTGAGCTAAATCCCCGATCCTGATCTATATTCGATGGGATTTTTTAGATAAATGTCTTCTTGGAATAATTTCCATATGCTCATTCTGGAAATGGGGAAATTCTTCACTCAGACACTTCAGTGAAATATATTCCAATTTTGCATTTCATGAGTGATCTTTTCAGCAAGTGAAACTACAGTTCCTAGAAGTATCTGCCTTTGCTACAGTACATTCATCTGGAGAAGCTTTACCTTCTGGAGTTCTTGATAACTTCTTTGAATATGATTTGTAAGTATAGCTCATCCAGTAACATACTATGCCATTCTGTGAAAAGTTTTCTGTTTATTTTCAGTGCAGCCGGGCGTGGTGGTGCACGCCTTTAATCCCAGCACTCGGGAGGCTGATGTAGGAGGAGCATTGTGAGTTCAAGGCCGGCTTGGGCTACAACACAAGCACAAGACCAGTCTGAGCTACATAGTGAGACCCTACCTCAAAAAAAACTATTTTCAATGCAATCGTTATATCTCAAAAAGTCGTTAATTCTAAAGAACCCCAAGTATATGTACACATGTTGCAAAATTAGCTTTTGTTTCTTATACTTCTTAAAGAATTTCAGGATTAAGGAGGAAGAACAGAGGAGAGTTTGGTAATGCTCTGTTCCACAGCTCTCAGGCTCTTCATTCACTTCCTTTTTTTCATCTTTCCTTGGGATCTTCTCTCACATTCTCCACACATCTTATTTACCATGTTTTTTTGTGTTCTACCTTCTTTCAACTTAACTCTACCTATCTACTTAATTCTCCTTTTTAACTGTTTATTAAGAGTGTTTTCCTCCTCCAAACTATGCGTTAGAGTCATAAATCCTAAAGTGACCCTCTAGGTTATCTGCAGCAGATCCCTGTGGTTTAGGAGCTTGTAGACTCTGTTTTATAGAAAACAAAAGAAGAAAAGTCTATTAACACATTGATTGCCAACAATGGACAAGCAAACTATTTCATTTATTTCAGCCTCGGTGTGCCTGATTTTCTTCATACCACCAAGAGTACAGCTCCTTTATACCAAAGTTACTGAAAAGGAAGAAAAGCATAACTCTACCTGAAGTGTCATTCAATTGTGGGATACAGTGCTAAAGATGTTAGTTACTTTCTAGAATGTACCACAGAGTGGAAAGCCAAGAAATTGTTAAATGTCTTTAATACAAAATCATTCATTTGTAATAGAACATTTTGGGAATTCTGTTTGGAAAGAAGAGATTTAATGTGGTATCTTCAGCATAATAATCTTATTATCAGTAGACCACCCATGACTATTAAGATTTTCAAAAAGAATATGAGGGATCACATCTTAAAATCAGATGATAACTTGTAGAGCTCAGAAAATCAGTTTTACATTGCTTACTATTCATTCCAAAAATATTATCTACAAGGTACCAATGACACAATAGCTTCTAAAGGAATATACTGATTACATTAAGTAATAATTGGTGATCCAGAACTAATTGGGTAAGAATTTATGCTTTTTCCATACTGTTTTCAGAGAAATAGAAGTTAGGAAAAGTTTGTGTCTCTAAAAACAGTAAAGAAAGAAAGACAGTGATGAACTTCTTTTGGAAAGCAGACAAAGGTTAGAAAGAAAATTATGAGCATTCTTAACACTTTTCCAGTCTCTGTGATTCAAAACAGGGATGTATATTCATTCTCATTGAAGTCGGGTGTGCTTTTACGACCATTTAAAACAATAGGGTACAGCAGTAAATGGTATTATGTGACTGGGGATACTAGATCATAACGTACAATGTCGCTTCAGACTTGCTCGCTGGAATACTCACATTCCAATATGACAGTGCAGGAGCTGTTAACCTGTGAGAAAGTGAAAAGTAGCACAACAAGCAGACTACAGATTCTTGATACCATACATGTGTGTGTGCGTGCATGCACACACATGCACTCACGCACACAGACACAGACAGCTCTTCTAGTCATCTGATGTTCCAGGTCCAGCAACAGTCTGACTGGAATTGCTTAAAGAAACCTAAAACAGGGCTGCCTGAGACTATCCCTGTTTGCTAACCCCAAGATCCAAGAAAGAATTAACTATACAATACAATGACTGCTGTTGTCTACGTCATTTGCAAAATGTCACACACAACAGATTGCCAAGATAAGTATTTTGTGTTGTTTTCCTTCTCTTCATATAGTCTCAAGTTTAATGATTTCTTGCTACATATAGTATCTATAATGAATGCAGAGTGCAAAATCATTTAATTATATAATAGCCAAAAATATTGTATTAGTTCTCTCCATAGAGACAGCCAATAGGATACACATGACTGTGTGTGTTGTATCCATATATACGGATTTATTTTAAACAATCGGTACAACACTGGGGAGGCATGGCAAATCCAAAACCTGAAGAATGAGTCAACAAGCTGGAGACCTATGAAAGAGTTGTAGTTTGAGTCCAAAAGCAGTCTGCTGGCAAACCAGTTAGGGTCAACACTGAAGCAGAAGTTAAAGGGTGTCTGCTGTTAGAACCCCTGCTTTCTTCTCATGCTAGCCAGGATTTTAACAGATTGGATGAGGAGCACCCACTACTGTCCTAGATATTAGGGTCAACTATTGAGAGGACAATCTGTTATACTCATAGTCCACTAATTTACTTTTTAATTTTTATTTATTTAGTTATTTTTTGTACCGGAGATTGAACTCAGGACCTTGCACTTTTCAGGCATAAGCTTACACCCCTGAGCTAAATCGCTGGCCACAAGTCCACTAATTTAAATGTAAATTTCACCTGAAAACATTCTCCCAGAAAAATGTTTGACTAAATAGCTGGGCATTGTGTTCCAGGCAAGTTACCACATAAAGTTATCTATTATTTCACCTGAGTAAAAACAAGTTGATGTCATTTGACATAAGGTCTAATTTCCTCATTGGTTAGTTGAAATATTGAAGAAAAAGTGTTTAAAATATCTGTGTCACATTATTATTTATGCTTTTGTTTAATAATATAATTTATAAGGGTGTTGTGGCTGCTAGGGCATCTAACACTGCTGGGCATAAACATGACTAAAGGTTAACCCATGCAGTATATCTTCCATTGCAAGGCAAGGAAAGATGGGAAAGTAAGTTACTATAGGACTGCTACCTGACTCACTATTATTTTACTATTCTTTTTGCAAATAGACTAGAAACTAGAATGGGAAAGGCAAATGTGGTACTTGTCTACCATGTCTCCACATCCTGGCAAATCTTACTAATTGATTCATTTAGTACCCTAAGAGACATCAAATGTCCCTATCACAATTTTTAGAGCAATCACTATCAACAGATATGATTTAATACTGAAGGGAAAACTATGACTCTAGTGTTTCAGAATCATTGAATATACAGTCTGAAGCCTTAATTTGTGCCATGTCCTATGCCACTTTAGTGTAAACTACCATATTCTTCACAGTTAATATTTTCCCTCCAAACTCAATGCACGCATTTATCCTTACTCAGTAAAAAGAACCCTAGTAATCATGTGCATTTGCTGTATACCACTTCATATCAGAGAGGTTTGAAATAGTGAAGCTGCAAGAGAGATGTGCTGGAAGTGAAGAATTCACCTTAGTGCAGTGGTCTGATAATTAATTTTATTTTCCTTTAAATCAATATTATTATGACTAATTATGTCATAATTCAAATATCTCTATCAACTAGATATTATTTACATTAGATATTTTATCAGATAACTGAAATTCACATTTTTTGTTTTGTATTTTAATTTTTTTTTCAAGCCCAGTAATTGGGATCCTGCACTGTAAATGAAGAATATGATATCAAGTATTGGTTTTTATTACAATAGTGAGTAAAATCTGGCTTGACTGAAACCTGGTCTTTCTTTCAATGAATGACAGCAAAGATCTCTGCTCAATAACTTCCACTCTTCAGTTCCTGCCCTCAGCGAAGCTCCGTGGTGTTTCTGTCATTTGTGGATAGGAGAGGTCAGCCAGTGCTTATGAGGAGTACGGGCACAGAGTCAGGGTTCTTCCTCCGTGTATCCTCTCTACCTAAGTCTTTATCCTTCACTTCACATTTTATCAGGATGTATCAAAGTCCACTTTCTAAATCCTAATTAAGGTAATACAATATTATTTATATTTGGGAATTATATTGAGTCTACAGCCAATCATCAATGCATCCAAACATTATTATGGTTTGAATAAAAATTTCATCCAAAAGACACATGTATACAGATGTGGTGCTTTTGAAAGTCATTAGATCATGGAGAGTTAACCTTGTATGTGGACTCAACTTTTAGCTGAATGTGCTGACAGGCAGAGCCTGGCTGGAGGAAGTGGAGCTCATGTTTTCCCAGGCGCTTTTCTCACCCTGCTTCCTCTGCTTTCTCATTGCCGTGGGTTGAGCAGCTCTCGTTCATCAAGTGCTTCTACCAGGATGTTTCTGCTTTGACTCAGCTGACCAAGGACTGAAATCTCTGAAACCATGAAACAGAAATAAACCTTTTCTCCTTTAAATTGTGCACATCAAATATTTTGTCCTTGTAATGGAAAAGCTAACTAATACAAACACTGAAAGGAATTTAGTGCTTTTCATTTATCCATTCAGTCATGCATAGATTAAGTGTTTTTCTGTGGCTGCCTATTTTGCCTATTACAGGAATCTTAAGGCAGGTGCACACACATTGCCTTGGTTACTTTTACTTTTCTCTCATTGCTGGGACAAAACACTTGACACCCAAAATGAAGGAAGGAAAGGTTTATTTATCTTACAGTTTTTGGAGGTTTCAATCCATAATGAGCTGATTGCAAGGCAGGGTGGCATGGCACTGGGACACCACTTCAAGGCAGCAGCCAAGCAAAAGGGGGAAAACTAACTTCTTCTCCCTTATATTGTATACAGGCCACTCCCCTACTCCCCACCCTCATCCTGACCAGGGCAATTGTAGCACTCACAAAATCCTCTTGCTCTCCTTTGCACAGGTTGAGAATATTTACAGAGTAAGAACCCTGGCTTCCTGCTGAGTCTCTCAGTTAAACTTCTAATCTTTTCAAGTTGACACAAAGTATCAACCATGACACACTTGCGAGCTCACGTACACATTCACTTAAAGAGCATATATTCAAGGTAATACAAGGATCATATTATGTGACTAGATAAAAGATGCTATGGGAATGGAATAAGAAAATTGAATAAGAAAACATTGACGAATGTGGCCATTATGTATGGGAAACAAGTACTAATAAAAAAGTAAATTTAAAAAATCATAATCCTCATTATATTCTCAATTCACTATTTTAGAATATTAGGATTTAAACAACTTATTCTTTCAAAGTACATAATTCTAGGGTGATGAAGAGTCCAAATGTGGGAAATAGCTCAAGGAACAGAGGAATGAAAGAAAATGAAAAGGTACGGAAATTATCAGATAAAGATAGAAAATAAATTAGAGATGAAAATAAATTAAAGACATGGTCTAGAACTTGAATGAATTTCTCTATTTTGAAAAGGATTGGCTTTTTGTGTTCCTGTTAGAAATGAAAATTCAAAAAAAAAAACTCACTTTATTTGGAGAATAACGACCACTGTTGCTTTACAGAAAGATAACTCCTACCAGCTGCAGTAAGAAGGAAAGACTTAGTCTGCAGCGACCAGTAAGGTGAGGATCTGTAATAAAGCTGTCACAGTGGCAGCAGAAAGAAGTAGTGATGGGCTGAAGAGGCATGCAGAAAACCAAGTGATTCAAGGGAGGAATGCACAGAATGACTCAAGGATGACTGAGCTCTGCAACATGAGTACCTGAATGATTTAACCAGAAGCAATCTACTTCTCACAATGAAATACAGGAGTTGGAGTGGGGGAGGTAGCAAAGCAACAGGGTGGATTTGGAAAAGGTGCAGCCTGTTTCCCCAGGGATTCATTACACATCATATTAATGTGCATGCGACGTTCGAGATATTTTCTAAGTTTCCAAACAGGTTCTTTTTAAATCTGCATTCTGAGCCTTGTGCTACCTCTCTAATGAAGAGGATGTGATAGTTAGAATGAGATTAAATGATCCTTTCTTGCATCTCTACGTCTCTACTTAGTATGAAAAAACTGTTCAATGTGATAGTCCCATCATTGATTTTAATCTGGTACATATTATAATGAAATTATGGAAGGTGATTAGACCATGAGAAGAAGTCACGAGTGGTTAATTCGTAGGACTTACATCTTCATGAAATATGTCAATTATTAAGATCAACAAACCCAGTATAGTAAATATACTTAAACGATTTGGTAACCAATCAGTTGCTGTTAATTTTCAATGGTAGACCGGCAGAGTAATGATCAATATTTTAAGCAATGGGAATTAGAGAATTGTGGATAATCCCTCTAGCTAAATACATTTTAGCTCCATTAAAGTGCATTTAATATCTTCTCCATTTCTTTCTTTCAACTTTTATGAGCTAACAGGATGCTATGTCCCTCTGCTGAAGAGACCACAGGATGATTTGCGCATGTATACTCTAAACTACTTAGAGCTTTCTAGGTACAGTAAATGTTACCACTTGAGGGCATCCTGTCATTATATTCTGTAATCCTCCTGAGCTTCGAAATTTACCTCAAAACCATGGCTTTCTAATAGAAAAGCCAACGAAAAAAGAAGTCTTTGCTGGAAATGCGGAAGCAGCGGTGAAATGGTAATTTACCATGCTAAATTGGTGTTTCCTGGTGGCCTATGTCAGTGAAGCCTGTGTTTCTGGAAAGACTAAGTCAATAGATGAGAGTAAGTGGCACAGACAGACGTTGATGGAATCTTCCTGGCAGAGACCAAAACAGGAATTCCAGTGAAGTCAGTGCTCTACAAGTTAGGATGGCTGTGGCCAACCAGACAGACATCTGCATTTGAAGTGTTTTCTTTTTCTTTTTTTTTTTTTTTTGACACACAGAAGGGAAAACACTGCTGCAAGCAGTTGTCCTCCATGTAAAAGAAGCATCAGTCCTAGTATGAAGCCATCAGCAGCAGGGAAGAAGTTGGAAATGAATGGCACATCTGAATGATAACCCTGACATCAAAGTTCTTTCCCATTCAAAAATTTAAAAATTTGGATTGATCATATTCCTTAACATATCTGGAAATGTATTTGAAAATGTCTAACTGTGATTTAAATTTAGTAACCCTTTCTTCAGTGTTGAGTAGTACATAAAAATCACTGACACTCATTAGGATGACTTTGTTACTTGAAATTGCTAATTTCATGAGAAAAACTTGGCAAATAAATTCTAGGGAGACATGTTGCAACCTGAGGAAAAATGGTGGCCAGCGTTAGGGAATCACACATAAAACTATATGAAAATACTTAGATCTATCAAATGATCACACACTATTTTCCAATATAATGTGTGTTTTTGATTGTTAAAGTGTTTCTTGAGAGCCCTGTCAATTTTTAAATTTGGCCCAAATCTTCCATTATTCTAATATACCTTTGCATAATTTGAATGAATATCAATAATTTGTTGTAGCCCAGATCATTTCAATTTATTGACAGTGGTAGGGGGAAGCTAGAAAATGTTAATTTATGAATAAAGCACAGGAGGCAAGCTTATTTCTTGTGTTGGAATGAAGTTGTACTTTCCTATTAAATTGATTTATTGTGCTGCATACATTACAAAAAAAAAAAAAGGAGATATGTTTTCACCAAGGAAGTCCAACTTGGAAGCAGTCTTACAGTAAAATCTTTGATATGTAATATGAATTACAAATCTTAGTGAGTGAAGGTAATTATATGTATAGAGCAATTGTTAGTGCTAGGAAATTTGAATCAAAGTAATTCCTGACAGCTTTTAAGTGAAGGGATCGTGAATGTTAGGTTTTTTTTTCCTCATGATTTAATCTTCAGTATCCAGGTAGCAGCTCTTAGGCTATTAGCAGCCACAGTTGGTTGGCAAAAGAAAGAGCCATGTCACAGAATTATCGGTTTAGGGCCAGTGTTCTTTAACATATTGCCATGATTGCTTTAGTACGGTGAAACAGGTTCTTAAAAAGAAATGGAGGTAAAGTTTTCTTGTTAAAGGTGAGCTACCGGTCCTTTACCAGAAATATTTGTCGAAGTGTTCCTCTTGGGTATTGGATTTCTATTCAAAATGGTGGTAAACATTCTCTCTCTCTCTCTGTCTCTCTCTGTCTCTGTCTCTGTCTCTGTGTCTCTCTGTTTCTCTCTCTCTTTTTCTCTCTCTTTCTCTCTGTTTTTCCCTGTCTCTCTCTCTCTCTCTCTCTCTCTCTCTCTCTCACACACACACACACACACACACACACACAATTTCCCTGGGCCTGAAACAGATATTATGATAGGGTGGATGAAATAAAAATGCCTCATTTAGACTTTCTTAGTAGTTTTAGAAAGATAGAAAGATCTAGAAGTAGCAGGCTAGGAAAAACATATATTAGAGAACTGAAAGTCATTTATTTTGAGAAAACTACAGAGAAGAATGAAAGGGAAAAGGAATTGTGTGTAGTCCTTTTTTTGCAGTAAATTTCAAGCTAAGCATTTGTATGTGCTGCATAGTAAATGACTACCCCAAATATACTTCCTTCATGGGAAATAAAAGATGCCACCAATGGATTTAAAAAGTAACATTAAAAAAAGCCAGAAGAGATCATTACTATGAAATTTCCAATCACCTATAAATAGAGTTAAGAAAGCAGCTGATAGCAGAGCTCACCCTTTTTTCATCTATGCAACAAGCTGCTCCTGCTCCGTGAAATGGAATGAAATGAATGCCATGGCCTTTTAAAGCAGCACAGGGGATCTATTTATTGTGAGAGGAGATTTCCTGAATAACTGTAAAATGCACAGATAATTTTGGAAGTCAGCTAGTATCTTCAATGTGCAAGTCCTCAGAACCACCTCTTCATATCTATTCCTCCTGCAACAGGCATCTCATTTATTGGAAATCATTTTTCTCAGCATCATCCGCCAGCACACTGCCCCACAGGACAAAAAGGAGTTTAAAAATGCTACATTGACAACGTCAAGAGTAACCCTTGGCATGACAAAGATTAGGGACATGGAAAATTGTCATTCAGTGTCCATTAATTTTATTGGAAAACAGAAGAGGGAATGTGTTTCAGATTTTTCTATTAGCACATGTCTGCTCTGGTTCTCTGTGTACATGAGTGACAGGAACGTGAGGCATGAGATGAAAGGGTTTGTGTGGTCTTTTGGGTGGTGCATACAGGTATTCCTTACTCTATTGATAAAGAGGAATGGATGTACTTATTAACAGACATGATTTTAAATCGAATCCCTAATATTAGGTTGCATAGTACTTATAAACATTTAGAGATGTAATTTTCTAGAATTTACTTTTACTGTATTATACAAACAAAACAATGTAGCATTCATCTTTGCCAGTATTATTCAAGGCAGATATAATGAGATACTGATAAAATATATGCATAATCAATCAGAGTTATACAATATATGAAGTCATTGCCATTCTAGGAAAACAATAACTTCTAAAAAATCTGAAAAATAATAGAATTAAACCAAATGGGACAAACTTTATCTCATTTTCCCTTTAGCTTTGTCCTTACCTCAGTTTTTATTCATGTATAATCTATTATTGTATACAGTATATAGAGAGTATATATGTAAAAGTTTTAGTAAACTACATAAATTTATACTAACTTTTAGTGTCTACACTACATATACACTAAATTTTCAACATATATAGTATATACACTAAATTGTTGAGGAAGGTTAGAAGATAAATACAGTTTAGTTGTGAAGACAATACTCTGGAATCCAGGTACAAGAAAAACAGGAAAGTAGTAGAGTTCATGATAAAGAACACAACAGTAAGGGGAAAGGTATTTCCCTGAGCAGGAATGACATCCAATAAAGCCAGGTATCTGCCAGTGAACAGTCGTGTAGTGACTTTATTGAAATTCATATAAACACATATTTTATCTAGCACTGTATACACAAGTATTGTATCATTAAGGTCTGTCATAAATGGTAGCCTCCACTTCTACTAGCATGATGGTTCACATATCCTAATGAGGATCTCAATAAAACCAATAAAGTGTTTGAAAATAAAATATTTCTTATATCCTATTTATTTTATTACCAAGCTAACATGATAGGGAAAAAATTCATTATAGTCTTACAGTGAAGCAAAAGAGGAAATATTGGGGAATAATCAATCTCCAGAGTCAGCTGGAGGTTCTAACAGGAGATGTATGAATGAAACCAAAAGCTCTTGATTGCTCTATTTGTGTGTTCCAAAACTCCAGAGATGAACATCTTAACTGCTGCACACACACTGTGCCTCGCCATGTGGAAACGGTATGCCCAACACACTCAATTCCACGTGGCCTCCAGAAGTAGCAAAATCAAGTTTTCTGCTAACTTTTGTAGCCAGGAAATAAAATTTTACTTTTAAATTGTCATAGAAGTACAAGATATGTTGGCAGACTTATAAACACTTAACCTTGAAACAGTCTACAATATTAGAATATTTCTTTTCTCTGGTTAAGAGATTAGGGAAACGAGTCAGAAAGAACAAAAACTCATTTAGATTTTGGAAGTACATCTAGTTTTTCTGATTTTAAAGCCTATTTACTGTTCGACACTGCCCAGAGCAATGGTCAATTTCACCTTCCAAAAGATTCAACATGTATCTGTAAAATGGTTCAAACCCTGGGAGATGTTGTCTCCCTGCTTAATAGATTATTCCATGTTTTAGAACTTTTTCATGTGAAATTCTGCATTTTTTTCTTTTATGGTCCAACCTGGAAAGTTCAGAATGAAGCAGCAGAAAGTAATGATTCCCACAAGTCATTTCAAAGTATCTTCCTGGCAAAATAAGATAACGGCTTTTCATAAAGTTATGGAAGCTATTTAACATAGTGAGTCTAACTCACAGCTATGTGGCTGTTTGATAAATCAGTACCAGGTCTTTTATGAAAGTTCCAATTTAAAACATTCTCTATTTGGGGTTTAACCTATTTTCTTACTCTTCATCAAATGTATTAGGTCATCTGAGTTTGGCAAGAACTTTCACTTAATGATTTAAAATCTATGCTTAAAATTTTAAGTTGAATAAATAACCTTGAAAAGTAAACTTTAAATGATTATGGTGATCATGATTCTGTTAGACAGTTCTCTGTCTCTGGGACAAAATATCTGAGATAATAACATTATAAGGAGAAAGTGTTCATTTTGGTAATGGTTTCAGACATTTCCGTGCATGATTGTTTGGGCCTCTTTTCTTTGAACCTCCAGTGAGCAGAACATCATGGTGAGCGCATGTAGTAGAGAAAATTTCTCAGTGGATGGCAGCCTGGCAACAAAGGGAGAGATGGAGAGGAAATGGGCCCAGTATCTCTTTCAAGGGTTGTCCTTCCAGTTATCTAATTTGCTTCAACTGGGTCATCCTCTTAAAAGTTTCTACTATTTTCCAATAGAGCCACTGGTGTTACTTGTAAAAATATATCTCACACATATACAGTATATACATGTATTATGTGTACGTATACAAAATATATATAAATATATAGACCTATATATGTATCACTCCCTTATGTGACTTGTGGGAATTATATTAAAACATTTGACACTTGAAACATTTCAGGAAAAGTCCAGTGCAAGGAGGAGATTATTAGAAGGATAACCTTTAACACTAACACCCCGATGCTAAAATAGAATGGAGGACTGACTCCCAGAGCCACAAGGGATTTGACAGTCAGCTCAGTAATGTCACAGATGACAGTTTCATATGCTGGATGCTGGCATTCAAACAAGTGAAAAGCAGTTTGAAAACATAACTTTGTGGGTGAATGAGCTCTCTCTCTCTTTCTCTTTCGTTCTCTCTTTCTTTCGCTCCTCACTACTGTCCTTTATTTTTATCATAAAAATAGCAAATGAAAACTTGGGTCTGTGCGCTGATACAAGACAGAGATAAATGACCACATTTCAGCACTTTTCCTCCTCCTGCAGTAAAAAACAAAAAACAAAAACAAAACAAAACAAAACAAAACTTGTTCTAGCTCTTCCTTTAGGACTTGTCATCTCTTTGAGGCGTCTGCTAAAATGGCAGTAAAAATACTGCTAAATTACATAGTTATCATGCTTTATAAATTCATAAAACTTTCCCCAAACATCATTGCATTTGATTGTTGCAACGATTCTGAGATGCCAGAAGAGCAGTATATCTCCATTCCGTACCGAGTTTATCAAAATTTCAAGGTGAAACTATTTGTTTTCAGCCCCCCAGTGACTGGTCCATCTTCTGAATTATTCCTGCACATGTGCCCTACTGTCTGAATCTATGTCTTTGCAGGGTATGTCAAGATCTTTCTGATGAACAATAACATAAAAACATGTCATTTTTTTTTAGTATCAAACATTAAGCTTTCCATGCATTAATTCATTTAATGCACAAAGTACTTCTGTGCAATAGGCGATATCATTATCTGAGTTTTACAGATGATAAAGCTAAAACAAAAGGCCTACTGACTTTTTCAAGGCCATGTACAAGTCTAGGGAGTAGAGACTGGATATGGACCAAAGCAGTCTAATTCCAGAACATGTGATCTAGTAGACTGGCTTTAGCTTGTATAGTTTTACCATAAATGTCATTGTCTCTGCTATTTTTATTTATTCCTAAGATATTTCATGATTGGTTATAGCAAAAGGACAACTTTGCAATAGAATAATTGGAATTCTGTCTGAAAGCTACACGTCTTTGAATGTCAACGCAGATCCTTTGTGCTTTAAAGGAATGCAGTGAAAGTTGGAAAATGGCAGTGAAGTGTCCCAAGAATTGTGCTATTTAAACCAACAAGGGCTTTTCTATCCATCTGCTAGAATGACAGAGATGGATAGAGCTTGACCATGTTTATGTTATTCCATATTTTACAGATCAATACCCCAGAATGGTAATGGTTGTTACTTTGTTCACTTGAAACATTTCTTTAATATCTCTATTTCACCTTTAGGTCATACCTCCAAAAGATTTCAACTACAAAATGTTCCCACTGTGAAACTAAAAATATTCTAAGCTTACCTGGAAAAAACACTTTGACTCTACTCTCCTGAACTTGGCTAGGAGTGAAGTCATTTATAATTCTCTTCCTTGTAGGTCTGGAACAGCGGGAAGGTACACCAGAGTAACAAGTAGTATCTCACTCCTGGTCACCAAAGTGTTCAACCTTTCTCCTGACATTTTTAAGACTGACTCTTCCCTATGTTGGGCCCAAGGTCTCGGGCTTTTTCCATGTGTTTTGGAAATCACTGAGGAAGCATTCACACAATTCCAGGGGACTGGTTAATCAACATATGTCTATTAAGTGCTTGAAGTTCAAGTCAAGGAATGTTGAGGGCAATTTTATTCAAAATTCCAGAAGAAATAATGCAAGGGATCACATTTCCATGTTCTGCAAATATTGGTCAATTTAAGGATTTTCTATGAAGGTGGGGAAAATTTAGTGTGGTGGTTGAAAGTGTCAGACTAGATTCTCCTGAAACTTTTTCCACTCAAGATTTTGTATGGAAAGGAAGTATCTTACTTTTTTCCATCTTAGGTTCATAACTGAAGCCCCCATAACGAATGATACATTAAAAATAGAAAAGCACAAATGATTATTTAATAAATGTTATATCATCAGTCATTACATTTCAGGCACTTTATTTTCTATGAGGCACTTAGGATTATCTAATATCATTCTTCATAATATTTAACAAGTGTCTGTGTCCTTCAAGGAAAAGATAAACTCCATGATGACAGAGACCGTGTTAACACAGGATGTATCACATCAACTATCATGGAAAGTGCTCACTAACTGTAAGATGAATGAACATAAAGTTTACATGGCATGCAAAATATTACTGAATGTTATTATAGTCCAATAATGGAGGCTTAAATAAACTTATTTTAAATCATAATAAACTGTGACAATATATGATGTACCTACATAGGTGCTACATATATTTATTTTCTGTACATTTCTTTTTCTCTCTCTCTCTCTCTCTCTCTCTCTCTTTTTTTCCTTCTTTCTTCCTTTCTGTACTGGCAACTGAACCCGGAGCTTCACATTAAGCTTCGTCTCTAAGTTCTTAAACCTGTGATCCATCTCCTCAGCCTCTGTGTTAGTTACTTTTTGCTCATTGCTGAGACAAAACACCTGACACCCAAAATTAGGGAGGTTTTTGGAGGTTTCAGTCCAGAATCAGCTGGCTCCAAGGCAGGGTGGCATGGCACCAGGGCAACAGCTCAAGGCAGCAGCAAGCAAAGGCAGCCAGAGTAAAAGGGGAAAAACACACCTCTTCTCCTCCCTTATAGTGTATGCAGACACCCCCCACTCCCTAGGGTAGATGTAGCACTCACAAAATCTCTTTGCCCTGCTCTTACACAGGATGAGGATATTTACAAAGTAAGAATCCTGGCTCCCTGCTGAGTCTTTCAGTTAAACTTCTAAACTTCTCAAGTTGACACAATGTATCAATCCCAACAGCCTCTAAGGTGTTGGAATTAGAAGTTTGTACTACCATACTTGGCTTCTGTAGGCATTTTTGACTCCGATTTTTGTCTTATTTAATATTGAGAAAAGTTGGTTTCACAAAATAAAAGACAACATCTAATTAAGTAATGCGGTTTGTGCATTAGAAACCTGTGACTCCTTTTATATAGATGAAGAGCATCTGGTACAGCAGCCTCTGGATCTTCAGGAGGAGTTTTATACCATGAAGGCTTTATCTATTGAAATTAGTTTGTTCATTCCTTTTATTTCTTTGACTTCTACTTGTTTCTTACACATGCAGCTCTTTTAAAGTTAGTTCTATCATGGCTCACCCAAGACAGCTTAAGTAACATTTATTTAACATGAGCATTCCTGTCTTCACCTGTACCCTCATATTGCTTCTCTCCGCACTTCAAGACCTGGTTGACATCTAGAGCTGCTCCTCTAGTACAAATTCAAGCAGAGCCTTTAGGTCTACTTTCAAAGGCCCAAGTTTTGTTTAGAAGAGCGGTGCCAGGATAACTGTGAGAAGAGAGACCGTTGTGTGAGGTGGCGTGGACAGGATGCGTTGCATGTCTAGCTTCTGTCTTCGTGAGTAGAGGGTGATGAACTCGCTTCCACCTCTGTAAGCACAGGGCTTCAGGGGCAAGGATGAAAAAGTACAATCACTTGTCCAGCTTCTGAAAATGCTTTTAAATTCTGCATATGTGATGGCCCACTACAAATAAGATTTGTTGCTCAAAAGGAAAAAGCAAAAACAACTCATCATTAGGTCATTTTCTTTCAAGCACTTCACTGTCACCAGGAAGGCTTCAGAGAACATGAAAAACAAGTGTGTCCTCCGAGTGTGCGCGTGTGTATCTGTGTGTGGGATCATAAACACATAACTCATTCCTAAAATAAATGAGTCAGATACTACTGTAGAAGTTTGTATCGCAGCACTTACAATAAACAGCTAGCATACTATAGTCTTCGTTGCTGTGTGGTGAAGGAATTGCTAGAAAAATGGAAGCCTGCAAGCAAAGCAAGTTGAAAGCTTTCCTGGCTATTGCTTGAGAAGCAAATTTTATTTAATTAGGAATAGAATTAATTGATTGCTTAGTTTTTACCCTATCACTTTGACAAGCACCAAATAGAAGTCATAATCTTCTTTCTGAAGCAATTTCTTGCTTCTTCAAGATTGACCACTGAGAGGCTTGCTGCTGTGACAGTGTCTTAAATGACATTTCTCATTAAACACTAGTTTTGCATGCCCTCAGATGGTCTCTGAGAGCCTCATGGATGTCTCTATATGTTATAATGGCTTACAACATTGAATATCTATTGAAATAAAATTATTCACCATGCACTTTTCAGATATTAACTCCTAAAATGCTCAGCTCTAGACAGGTGTATAGTGTTTAATCTTTATCATACTGACAGATGATTGGGTAAAAGAAAAATGAATTAATAAATGGTCTGAAAACTTTCTCACTGTGTACAACCAGAAATGGAGTTTGAATGTGACCCCTATTCTTTCAGAATCATGGTTCCAGAAATTCATTGACTTGAGTAGTAAAGAATATTACTCAAGTTAGGAACACTCAGTGTAGAATGAAAAATATATGTGTGTATGTGTGTGTGTGTGTGTGTGTATGCAGACATGAATCTACAACTGATGCAATTGTGTATCTGATTTCCATGTATATATCTGATCTGTCACCTATCTATTTATCTATCTAAGATTTCTAACTAAAGGGGCTTGCTTCTCTTAAAAATCACTCTATTGAGGCTGTGCCTTATTTCCTAGGCTCTCCAGCAGCTGTATCTGCCCAAATCTACCAGGCACACAGGCAATCTCTCAGGAACTTGGACGAGGTAATTATAGGGAGCTTTCCACTCCTCATCTCTCACTCTGGTGTGACAAACAGCCTTTCAGTCAATCTGAGCAGTTTCTGGGAATGATCCCTGTCCTCTGTGATTCCCGTAAGGCAGCAGCCTACATGTTCTCTTTTCTTAGCACACAGAAGGTTCCCCTTCATTTGCCATCATGATTTAAGGACAGCACAGTCTAACGTCCAAATTTAATATCAGACACATGTACCTTGGATCAAATATCCTGCTGGCCCCTGTCCAAATCTCTCTCTCTCTCTCTCTCTCTCTCTCTCTCTCTCTCTCTCTTTGCTTCACCTGGGATTTCCTGACTTAGTTACTTCAAACTCAGATAAAGCCAAATTCAAATTGTAAGAAAAAATCCTATCTTTAGCTAGCGTGGAATGGGTTTCAGATTTAAGACAAGTGCTGAACATTAGAGGTAATAAGTAATGGGACGCCGTATTCATTCCTCAGACAGTTTTCCTGTTCAGTATTTTACTAGGTGCAAAAGTTTGCATGTATTTTCCTCCACTTGTCCTCTTTGTCAGTTCCCCTGTAGATAAGTGGGTCTTGAGTAGCTAGATCTGGGCTGGAATTGTTGGTGGGTGACTCAGTAACTGCCGTCATTATCCCAAGTGTGATTATATAGAGGACGGTGACCAGCTGTTTTCTCTTGGATGAGGCAAGGATAAGAGAAGAATGGCATAAATTGCAGCTGGAGGGAATTCAGGTGATGTAAAGAGGAACGGAACTCAGTGGGTAGCAAGCATGGTTAAGCAGAGGAGTTAGCAGAGCAGTTAATTCCTTCCCTGACAACGTGTCTGGAAAGGTTTGCTGAGCTTTCCGTAAAACAAGGGTTCAGCTCGATGACTTTGACAGAACTTTCTGGTTCCAAGATTCTGCCTTCATTCCTCATTGTATATTTCAATTGGTGGCCTCCACGGTCTACTTTTATGATGTAAATGATTGGAAAAAGTTAAATCAACGGAGACATTAAAAAGTTAGACAGTTAATGGGAGTTATATAATGTAGAGATACAAAAATTGGGTTTTAGAAACAGGCAACCTGGAGTCCGGGCTATTTATTCATTTCCTTACATCAAGCAAGTTACTTAATGTTCTTTGGCTTATCTCAAAGAAATGTCATGGAAACCAGATAAAACATCCACACAAAAAAATGAAAGAATATTCTTATCTTAGCCAATGAAACTTGTTGAACTTTCTAATTTTTACTGGTACACACACAGGATTTGTTACATATGTAGCCTCTTTGTTTTCACCACAGTCCTTGAAATGAGAGTTGGATGCAGTCATTCTAGAAACTGAGACTTGAAGAACTTGAGGGACTTGTCCAAAGTGACATGACTAATGCAGATGACAGAGGAACTTGAATTGAACCTAAATTTCGTTTCTCCAGTCTAGGATGAATTATTTCACTGTTTATTGTACCTCATCCACTAAAACCAATAAATTAATAGTAACAAAGCTAAAATACCCATAACCACTATAACTGAGAATTTTCAAAATGAGCAATATGGATTTAAATCATTTTAGGGAATTTTAATTTATAGCTGAATAAAGGTCTTTGTGTTTTATAGAATTCTTTCAGCTGCAAAGTCTTAGATATTTCCCCTTTCTCTTTCAATAACTTATAGTACTTGAAAATAATTTCAGCATCTCTGACAGTGATCAATATGACCTTATAGAACATTTTATTGGCCATGATTATGGATCTGTATGTCTAAGTGGCCATATCTTTGTTTGAAAATTAGAAAACCTACTAAGTATTTTCTTTAGGAATTAGAGTCTCAAAAACCTACACTAAACTGGAAGAAATTCATTTTCATGCATGCCACTTTCACCTGCCTGTAACCTGGGCCTCAGTGTTTGCTGCTCGAATGGTCTCTTGTAAGCACTATTATCTGAGCGTGAACGAGTCCAAGTAGTAGTGAGGGCCATGATGCATGGCCCCCAGGAAACAAGGTTGCTTCTCAGAAGGAAAGGAAGCATTTGAGTATCTCAAGGTGTACTTGATCCATGGAGCCCTATCCAGGAAACACAGTGGAAGAAACTAGGTAGTTAGCCTTTCCCTGTCCAGTGGGGTCCTCGTAGAGCTTATTCTTCCTGAGACACTCCAGCTTCACTGTTCATGGACAAAACACAACTCACACTTGCAGTTCCTCAAACTACACAGGCCTTGACACAATCTATAGACTGTTACGCTTTGTTTTCCTATTCTTTAGTAAAGGCAAATAAAGACATAGCATGAAAAAGCTTTGAGTTCTACAAGGAAAAATGTTCATATAAATTCAATTCACACTGAATAAATGTTGTGTGTTGTTTCATAAAGAAAGGGGACTGGGTTCAGCCAGTTCCTGCCTACCACCTAGATTATTTTTCAACTGAGATACAGAAATTTTAAACATTTTATATTTAGAAATAAGATGAAAGGCTAAAAATAATCAAGTACCATTGTGATAAAATTATTCTATAAAAATTTTTAAGTCACAATGGATAACATAGACATTGAAGTAGTGGGTCACCTAAAAGGCCTCCAAAAGCCCAGGATGGACAGATGGACAGAGCATATTACTAAAATTTTCACTCATAAAGATATTAATTACTATGAAAATAGTATAACTAAGAGTATTCATTATATTTTCACACATATAAAATGCAATAGTTATATATATATATATATATATATCTTCTTAATTGAACAAAAATATATGTCTCTAGTCAGTGTGGGAGGCAGGAAGTGGCTGAGCAGGAAACAAGTTAAAATTAACCTAGTTATTCTGAGTCCCTTGGAAGTGCATGGAAGGAAGCTGGAATGGATGCTTGCCTCCTTAGTTCGGTTGCACAGTCACACAGGACCCAGCAATCTCACTGGACCTATTTTCACTTAGTCTGTCCAGACAACAGAGTGAGGTAAGAGAGCGGATATCAAGCAAAGCACCTTAAGTTCTCACATATGGCATCTTTGTTCTGCCTGGAATGTGCTGTGATGAGGTCAAATTAAATACGCCATATGCCCCGTGCTTCTACAGTGTGGCCGGGGGTACTGATGCCAAGTAATACAAGCCCATTACCTGGAGCAACAGCTCCAGGGACCCCAGCCAGGCATTCAGGATGAAATCCCAGATCCTCCAGCTAATGGTGATGGGATTATGGGTTGGCCCTATGCAAACATTCACATACCTGTTTTCTTATCTGAAAAGTGTGAATAAGCTTGAAAGATTTAGGAGAACATTTGTACCTACACATATAAATTATAGATGCCCAATAGGTAGAAATTTTTGGATTAATGCTTACATTGATTTCCTTCTTTAAATACAATTAAAAATACATAGCTAAAAACATGTATATGTCTTGATTTGGGTGATCGTTTTTAATTTCACACTTTCACTCACCTCTTTACTCATATTGTAGATGGTGTTGCATTAAGAGGGGGTGTAAAGAAGGGATTTGAAAAATAAAACATGAAGTGTTTCCATTATCATCCTTGTGATTTTTCTTTTGTCGATTAGGACATATGAAGCCAGGTGCCTTAAGCTGACCCGAACGCTGTATCTGTGTGGTGAAGATGCATGCCCATGGAAGTGGCCAAGGCCTCTTCAATCCAAACGCCTGCATTTGTAGGTGGCATTGGAGCTGCATCTTAATTTGCCTTGTGACTCAGGGAACACTCATTCAAGCTCTGACCAAAGCTGCTGTAATGGAATAAGAAAGCAAGCAAGAGCACAAAGTGTATGAAAGGGAACTTCAGGGAAGGAAATTGGTAATAGACTGAGAGAGCAGGAGAATTGGTAATGAACTCACAAGCTGAAGCACAGCGTTGAGCCTTGCACAAATTGTGACTGGAAGTCATTACCACCTGCACGCTGCCCATTCAGCTGTGAGAATGTGCTCTCAGCATTGATTTGGCTCCTGCTGGTCACGGGCCCAGGATTCCTCATCCAGAATGCCTTTGGCAGAACACAGGGCAAAAATTAAATAACTAAATGAAAAAGTGGAGGAAAGAGAGCAAGTGCTGGATGAATACAGTAAGAAAACAGCCCTTTCCTGCGGAGATGCTCCCTCCGAACAGGTCCGTAATTCACACCAGGCAGTCGTGCTGTGCATGAAAGGACCAGACTTAGGCACCTTGATCCCAAGATTCTAGCTCCTAGAAAATGAGACTACACTCTTCTTGTTTAGTTTAAAACATTGTGATTGTGATACCTTAGTATGGAAGCCCTAGTGAACTAATACAAGTAAATTGAGAACAATAAACTATTTTTCCAAATCATATATAAAGCCAATAATTTGTGGTGTTAGGAACTGAATCCTGACCTCTGACTCCAATCGATTTATTTAACTTTAAGGCTTCTG
Source organism: Dasyprocta punctata (assembly GCA_004363535.1). NCBI lineage: Eukaryota > Metazoa > Chordata > Mammalia > Rodentia > Dasyproctidae > Dasyprocta > Dasyprocta punctata. The sequence goes on along the minus strand of RJWM01002297.1, from coordinate 72,079 downwards.
TGCTTTTTCAAACCCATACATAGCAACATTGAAAGAGTCACAAGTGTTTGACTCAATACTCTTGATACCTTAATCTGCTTCGCAAGAAACAACTCAGTGCTCCTTGTCATCTCTACCTCAAAATTACTGTAAACAGGTATCATGCTTTGTTTGGAAGGTGGACCATTCCAATTGTAAATCCCCTGCCATATTAGACAGCCGTGAATCTTCCTCAAGCCCTAACTCAATGCTTACCCACTCTGCAAAGCTTACTTCAACTGACCACATCCTTTGGCATTTATTCTATACATTTTTTTAAAGTAGCCAATACAATTTGTTCTCTTAATTTTTAATCTGATTTGATGAAGTGAAACTACTTAACATGTTCAAAAGAATAAAAAGAAATCATAGCACAAAATTTGAAGTGTGCACCTAACACCATCTGGATTTCTCATCCAGTTTTATTCTTGTTGGACATCTGATTCTTTCTCTGTTTTCTTCAACCTTCAGGTCTTCATTGCCTCTTTCATTATCTGCTGATGACTCTCTCACAGATGTCACAGAATAAGATTATCATGCCACACAAGAAGAGTTTCATATTTCCACAGAGACTCGAAGCAGTCTTCCATGTCCATTCATGTGCTCCATGCTACACAGCAGCGGAAGATATTCATCACATGCGTCCTGCCAATGGCTGGATCTTCCAAGTAGGAAATGGATCCCATCATCAATTTTCTTCTCTGTACATTTGTTTTTCTATCTTTCCTGCTTTCCATGTCTGTCCCACTTTCCTTTGCTTTATGTAAGTTCCTGAAAGTGCTGTTAATGCTTTCACTTGTTCTTCACCTCCCCTACTCTTTCACCCATTTTAATCTGGCTCCCACTCCTCGCTACTGAAACTCGGTCTATTCACAAATGACGTAGGTGCTGAATCAAACATGTAACTTTTAGTCCTCAGTTTCCATTAACATTTTTACATGCTGTTGATTGTCCAACTTTTATCTTTGGTTTCTTTCTACTTTATAAAGAATCCCAATTATCTCAGGGACACTGATTGTCACCAGCATTCGTGTGACTAAGAGACCTCACTCACAGCACTATCGCAATTAGTCTAAGAAATTCAGAAATGAACAAGTGACCCACTGGTAGCTAACAGAAGACAAGCAGATCTTTTCAGGTTCAAACAAGACATCCTTCCCAGGGATGTGACCTCCTAAAATTTTGTGTTTAATTAGCAAAAAAGGAGTTGGCCTTAAGATGACATATGCACTGAGGATAGCAGAGCAGGAAAGTGGGAAAATCATGCTTCTGATGAGAACCTTATTGCAATGTTAGATCTTTCAGCCATACAGTTGACACAATATGAGTTCTTGTTTAAACTAAACATCACCAGCATTGCATATTGTCTCTAGGATGCTTTCCTGACACCTCACACAGCTCTCTGTCTGCTTCTCCAGATTCTGATTTTCATGATCCTACTCCCCCTTCTGATTCCATATCTGAGTGGTCCTAAGGGTTCATCTCCCACGCTCCAACAGTACTGGCCTAATATTGTTTCCTGGAATTGGACAGGCTTCGACTTTCCCATGCTTTCTACACATGCTGACATTTTCCTGCTCACTTTGCTTGCATAAATTCCATTCATTCTTTGAGTCATATCTCAAATATCATATCCTCTACCAGCTATTATTTCACCCCTAATCTATTCCTGAGCCCCTGAAATAGTTCTTCATAAGTTCCTCTACTATTACTCTTTTATAGTACCGGATCCAATTTATTTTAAGTATCCGGACAGCACCAACAACAAAACTTTTCTAAAGAAAGAAGGTAATATAAATTTTAAAAATCACAGATAAACGGATGCAAATATTAAGCAACACAATGATAAATAACAACCTTTCTTAATAAAGGAAAGTAAATTCTAGTCATATATACCTACCTAAACAATCTTTAGGTTCTACAAAATTCCTATTAATATGTCTACTGTGTTTTTTTAATCTTTCTCAGGATAATGTATATAAATGCTACCAAGAATTTTCTTTCTCTCTCTTTCTTTCTTTCTTTCTTTCTTTCTTTCTTTCTTTCTTTCTTTTCTTTCTTCTTTCTTAGTCTCTTTCTTTCCCTTCTTTCCATCTTTTTTTTTCTTGTGCTAGGGATTAAACCCAGGACCTTGCACATATAAAGCATGTGTTCTACTACTGAGCTTCATCCCCAACTAAGAATATTATTTGCAAATAATGTTTCAGAGATGGATCTCCAAAAGTATGTTCAATAGATTTTCTGGTAGAATACATAATCTAAAACAGTAGTGGCGAACCTATGAAACATGTGCTGCGCCGGGCTCTTCGTAGCACTGAAAGCTCTAAAACATTCTCCATCACTAATCTAAAATATTCATCATAACCTTGAAATTGTAATAAAAGGATGGCTTTCTCAACAATTGTTAAATGTCACTATAGAAGTAAGATGATTAAAATTATTATAGTTATTATAGTTTATAGATGCAGGAAGAGTACCAGTTTGTAAACTCAGAAAGATTCATGGCGTACTTTGTACATTGCAATATAGATAAACAATATATGTATTAATATATGTAATAAAAGTAAGTAATAATATATTCAAAATAATATTTGTACTTACATTTGTATGTATAGTATATGTATATTATTCATCAAATATTTTCTAAAAATCACTTAGACATTTATTTTTTAAAGTCAAATTGAATCATATATATAGTAATGGGTTGAAATTTAAAAAAAAAGTTTGCATAGGGTTACTGAAATTGAAATGAAAGAAAACACCATAATGTAATAAATTTTAAAAAGTAATCATAAAATAACAAAGTCTTATTTAGTGTAGTAAAGACAATATTGTTCCCCCAGCCTACTTCCCTCCTGTAGACCTAACTGTACCTTCTCATGGCTCTCAGCTAGCCTTTCCTCACCTTATGTTGATAAATAAAAAGGTGCAGTGCATTGTAGTAGTGCAGAAACCTTCTTTCACACCCATCACTCCTGCAGCCTTTTTGTATGTTTTCCGGAATTTGAATGTTACTAGCATCAGTTATTCTGCATTTGCAGAGCAGAGCAGTGGTACCTAACTTATAGAATTATTATGAAGCACAGATGACTTGCTACAAGCTAAACCTCTGATCTAATGTCTGGTTGATAGTAAAAATAGCAAATATTAGCTATCTTAGCATATTTGGAAATACAAAAAAATTAAGAGTGTTTGTGCAAGAAAAGATTTATGAGTTTTAAAGCTCTGAAGTAAAAATACTTAACAACTACATAACAAAATGTGTTAAGACAGAGGAAGAAAAAAACTGAGGAAAAAAACAATGATTAGAGTGTCTTAATGTATCTAGGACTACAAATTAAACTACGTGAAACTCTCATAGAAAATTATCAAATTGAATTGAAATGTGCAATATGGCTATAATTTGTCGATGAAATGACATGAGATACATGCCTTTGCATCAGTATTTGATAAATTGTTGTGAAAACCAAGCAATAAAAATATGCATCTTCAATAATAGCTCTTCTAGGAAAGAATGAAGCACCAGATGAGTCCCTTTCCTATGTCCATCATGAGGGTAGATTGTTTTAAATTTATTGACCTTCCATTGCTTGATCAACTTGAAAATTCCCAAAATTAATACATTAGTTAAAATATAGATTTACTTATTTATTCAATATATTGTTTTCTTTTTTATGAATGAAGCCCCTGGATAATTCACTACATTAAGTTCCTTACAATTTTCTTTTATAGCCACAAGTTAATTTTTCAAGAGCTTAAATTTTCCAGGTGAAATGTTCAAGGGTTTCACCCACACTAGAGATACTAGTAAACTAACCAGCGCTCATGTCTACTTGGTCTGTGTAAGCCAGGGCTGAAAAGTTGTCTCAGGACTACAGCAAAAGTGAAAGTATTCAGGGACAACTAGTTAAAGAGAAGAAACTTTTTTAGCAGTGTTACAGTTAGATAAAGAGGGCCATGAATGTTCTCTGGGGAAAAGGTTTCCATCAGCAAGGACTCACATTCTAAGGTCATTATTTTATTTTGTTTTATTTGATTTTTTACTTTTACTTTTTAAATAGCAACCTATACTAGGAACCTCTGTAGATCACTTAGGTTTTATAAATGTTTTCATTCAATACTCTCTTCAAATTGTCAGTGAATCACTTAAATTAATATAGTTTCTCATTGTTATATTTTCTTTCAAATGTCCTATATCATTTTGAATTTATTTGCTCATCTCTTTAAACAGTCATAATAAAATCAAGATTCTAATTGGGTCCATTCTTTAGAGGCACTATTTTTCCTCTTACATTTCACAATTTCTTCTTTCTTGCTCCACATATAATTTTGTCTAGTGCAAGAGATTTGTTCTTAATTTTTAAAATACTGTTATATAGTATGACTTTAGAAAATATGAATTGATATTTAAAGTTAATTTTGATTCTCAAACAAGTTTCCATTTTCATATTGTCAGATTATAGGAACTTTCTTTATTTCTCCTTTGGGAGCCTTCACTTTTAGGGTAGATTTACTGAATAAATTAATAACCTAACCTTTGTGATATAAACTTTTCAATATGTACTATAGTAAAATAAACCTTTGCAACTTAAAACCTTTAATACTTTTTTCTCCATGAAACTTTCAATATGCAAAACTATCTAGACTAACTGTGAAATCATATTTCTGCAATAAATGCTCTCTTTTTTAATATTAAGGGTGGAAAGTCAACATAAAATGTATTAATTCCTTTTGCTTCAAATCCTTTTAGTAAATAGCTCTCTGTCCAAAAATGAGAAAATGTGGAATATTAATTTTGACCCCAGACTAAATCAATCACCAGTTAAGAGTATCTGTTTCTAAATTATTTTAATCATTTTAAAACTGCAAATAAAAATATTTTTAAGAATCACAAGCACTTTGAGATTTATGGAATGGGGGAACCTTGACCATTTTTCCATTCAGCTGTTGCAACCTTGAGAGTTATTGATGGATTAACGATATGTGTAAGTGGCAGCGATATAAGTAGGTGGAAAGTTTCAGAAGTCTGGAATGTGTAAGTTTTATGTCAAGTGACTTTGAAATGGAGAACTCTTGCAGATCCTTACAGCAACATGAAATAGCTATTCATTTAGTTCCAATTTTAGCCTCTATAATTGGTCTGCTGAAAAACAATATACACCGAAATTCTATTGAAGCAATTTTTCTAAAGCAACAAGCTTTACTTTTATTACCTATGCATTTTGGTTTAGTTTTAAATGGCACCAAGTAATTCCCAAGGAGGTTTGTATGTTTCCATTGAACTTTTTTAAAGTAATGAATTTTCAGTCTATAAATGAAAGATAAGATGAAATCACATGACGAAACAGGAAGTCAAAGAGTGGGGGGTGAGTTCAGCCTTGCTGTTGCTCATAAAAGCACTTAGTCAGGAAATAACCACTGTCCTATGGGAACTACCTGATCCCTTCCTAGGGCAGTATCTGCCGGTCACTAGGTTCACCTCCTAAAGGTTCACCATCTCCTTATATCGTCACTTTGAGGTGTCACACTCCCAACACGTGAACATTTAGGTGACATTTTCAAACCGCTTCCAGACCATAGCAGGATCCTTTCCCAGTTAAAACTTAATAGAGATCACATTCCCAACCAGTGTTTTCACTGCAGAATTGTACAGGGCACAGCTAAGGAGTCTGAACGACACACAGAGTCAGTGATATAATGAATGCATATGGTTTGAAACCATTAGATTTACGTTCATATTATAGACATGTAGGAAGCAGTGTCACTTATCTGGACATTAGGAATATATTCTTTGGTACTTGTGCTAATTGAAACACCAGGATAGACAGGTGACAATAACTCAACAGATTTCTTTAACGTGCAGTATCTTATGACTCCAACTGCCACCACAGTAAACACTACTGGTTTCATAAGTCCACATTTAGAGACTGTTTTACTTATCTCTTTCTCTAGATAAGAGTTATAAAGACATAAATTATAATCACTGTGGCAAGTTTGATTTGCATATATGCTTAGTGTATGGACTATGGGTTTTTTTCTCCACATGGAACCAAAGTTGCAACGTTTCATAAAGTCTAAATGTCTGGATTATAACAAATTGTCTGACAACACTGTATATATACTTACTAGGGGAACCCTTGCCTTTAAAGCCAAAGGGCACATTGCACTGTTCCTCTCAAACAAAAACTGCTCCTGCTGTCTTCCATGGAGAGGCTGCCTATATGTTCTTCTAGCCATTAATGTTTTAAAATGAATTTTATTTTGTATTAGTATATGCTTGTAGTATATCATGTATACATTGCTGTGTGGACTTGGCACACATACACAACACATCTGAATTCTTTTTTTCATTCCCTTTTCTTCCCATGCCTCATCCTCTATTCCTGGTCCCTTTTCCATTCAAGAAAGAACTACTCCCAGTTTTCTATTATTTATCTTTTGCTTTTCTCTTTATTTATAACCTATGTTTTTCTTGTAAGGGAAAGTGTGTGATACTTAATCTTGCATGTTTGATTCATTTCATTTGACATCATGGTCTCAAGGTGCATCAATTTCCCTACAATAGACTCAGGTTTAGAGTTGACCCTTGACGTAGGAACTCAATTCATTCCTGAGGACTGGATGCAACTCAAGTCGTCAGTGGAAAGTTCATGCTCCTCTACACAGCCTTCAAAGTCTCTCTCCTGTACAAAGGCAGATCTCAGTGTCCTTAGAGAGACATTGGCCAGGGATTTCTCAATTAATTCCATACAGGAAAGGATGTTGTAATGTTCCTCCAGAACTCCTGAAGGGTTAATTCTGCATCTGAGACCATCTGGAAGCAAAAGAGGCCGGCATTTGGATCATAACTAAAGACTTTGATCATAAGTGAAAGCTACAATTCTGATCATAACCCAAGTTGCTCGTATGTTAGGCAGGTCATAACTCTAGGGTTCACTTATATTTATGGTGGAATACTAGGCCACTGTATGTAAATACCACATTTTCTTTATTCATGTTGATGGAATACAGGCTGAATAGAATATTTAGCTATTATGAATTGTGGTGCTATAAGCATTAATTTATTTTTATTACATGCTGATTTCACAATTTTGCATCAAACTATGAACTTTGTTTTAATACTTCTATTTTTATACTGGTTAGATCATCAACAGGCACTATTTTAGGAGACGTTTATTTGTTACTGTCTATTCCATAGAAAATCAGGTAGTGAGACAAGATATCTTTGACTTTCATGGAAATAACCCTCTTCAGGGGACTCAGAGGTTGGTTCCAAGTCAAAATATACTCAGTGTTGTGTGAGCCGGTGCTGATTTATTGCAGTACACGGCATCTTTATTCATTGATGTTTTCTGGTTCAGGCCGTGAATTTTTCAATCTAACAGTTCTGTACAGCCAAATATTGTGTGTAAAATATTGCATTGTAAGAAACCCAAAATATAAATAAATGAACAATTAAATAAAGTTTAATAGGAAACAGGGAAACAGATCTTTTGTAAAAAGGAAAGGACTAAAAATTGGAGGTGAAGGGGGTGCAAAAATAATTTAGATGTGTTATGAGCATGTACCACTCCCCACAGTGAGTGTATTCATTATCTACTGAAAACGTGAACTAATAAAAATAGATAAATAAAATAACCTAAATCCCTCAATGTCACATAAATAAGTTGGTGAAGTATAGTTGATTTTGTATGGGCAAAATGATGCAGACTGTCCTCTTCGTATGATGGACACAGGCCACCAATAAACCTAATTTAGAAATACATTTAAAACATCAAGCCTACCAAATATCAAAACATAGGGGCACAGCCCACTACAGAGCATTGTCTGTTTACCATTCACATCAGCAGAAAGTCACAGTTTATACTTTATATCGCAAGCCTGGGGAAAGTCACAGTTCAGAGTTCAAAGTATGTCTTTGATTGAATGCATGCTGCCTCTATACCCTCATAAAGTTGAAAAATTGTAAGTCTAACTCCCATAAGTTGAGTATCACCTTCCCTTGTTAGTATCACCTTCCCTTGGTCATCTGTATTAGGCCAGCTGGGGAAGGCTACGGTCTGTTTTTTGACTCAATCAGATGTTCAGGGTGAGTTGACCGAGGGCTGATCTGGGACGGCCTTGGTTGGGATGACTGAAGTCACTCAGTTCTGTTCTTTGTAGAGGATCCCAGGAATACTCTCATAATCATGGTATAGAAGTAACATTAAGGAAGCCCAAGCCCGCTGTTCCTCTTTTAATTTCTGCTTTGTCACATTGGCTAATCTGGGTGTAGCCCAACTTACAGTGGTATAATAAAAGGTTTTTCAACTTTATCTTGGTGGAAAAGTGTATTATTCTATTTTTCAATTTCAGTAGGGTGTTCCATAAATGTTCAACATTCTTTATAAAGCAAGTTTTACATTAGATAATTTTTGCCAAGGCACAGGCTATTGTGAGTATTAGTGACTTCATAACAGGTATGATTACAAGAACGAAATGGGGCCTCAGTGCAATCAACCACAGATGTTAACCAACGTAGATCAGCTTTTCCAGGATGTGAACAATAATTATAATTAAAATATTCACGTGGAGTCCACATGTCTAGGTAAAATTATAAAATATCTGGGCATTAAATAAGTTGGAGCCAATGGAATTGGGTTACTGCAAACCAGTAGAATGGATTAAAACAGAATATTGAAAACCAGTGTTACTTATGTTTTAACTATGTTTGAATATTGAAAAGTGTGTACCTTATGTGATTTATGTTTCTAGAATTAGTTCTGATCCATACTCATTAAATATTAGCTATGATTTATTAACCTGAAGTGACTAAGAGATTTGCCTCTGTCAGGATTCTATAATGATGTACCTTTATGCGATTTCTTTGGTTCTCCCTTCTTTTCTGCATTAGTAATGCATCTGGGTGTTTAATATCACAGACACTTAAAAATTGTTAATGTCCCAGATTTCATTCAAATTTGTAAAATGAAAAAAAGTTGAGAAAGTGTTCCATTGAACACAAGTCCTATGAGATGCTTTAAATTCAAATTTGTAGAAACTTGCCTATGATCTACCCTTCACTGATTGTCTATGTAAAATAGCTTATTATATTTGAAACTCCAAAAAGTTTTGCACAAACACCCAACTTGGGCCAGGGATATAGCTCAGTGCCTGCCTGGCAAGCACAAGGTCCTGGTTTCGACTCCTGATACAAAAAAAAAATACAAACCCAACTTAGTTTTCTTTTTTTCCAACTTAGTTTTGTTTCAATTACCATTAACTACTTTTGCCCAAAGATTTATCTCTATTTTGAATTTACTAATATTCAGCAAATTTTCTGCTTTTCAGTGAACATCTTGGCCAAAACATTCACTTCATTTCTGGTATCATCAATAATTGCATTTGCCTACATGTTTTCCTTCAGTTCTCTGGTAAATATGTGTGTATGATTTCTAAATTCTACTATTCTATCTTTTTATGGTACTTATGGTACTCTCTCAACCTCTTTTTTTATATTCTCATGCCCTTTTCCACTGCATATGATTTCCATCTCAAATAAATACATTCTGCATTTCTATGTTCTTACTTTTATAACTTGTGTGACTGTTGCTCTTCAGTTAAACAGTGTATTAATAATAAATTATGATTACAGGCAAAGTTGACTTTTGTGCAAAGTAGAAAGCTGTATATTCCTATCCTTCCTGATAGAATAAGGCTAGCTTATGTCCACACAAATACTGATACTGTTTTTGTGTTGCTAACCATTTGTTTCTTATCTGAATCCACGTCAGTCCTGCTGTGGAAACGTATGCTTATTGGTAAGGAAGTACTGTATAATGTATATATTTTTCCTTTATCCTAGTTTGTACTCTAAATGATCAACAAATACAGTTTCCCCAAATCCTTGTTTTACTGGGAAGCTGAGATTTAGATAGGTGATGCAGTCGGTTTAAGATAATATAATGAATGATAAGTGACAACTAAGATTTAAACTGAATCAATCTTCACTGATTAAAACTATAAATGAATAACATGGCAAGATATAGCAAAACAAGGAAGCCATAGAGTATTGGAAAACAGACCAGAGGCATAAAAATCTGGAGTGTGTTCAGTGGAAGTTTGAAGATGCAAGTTAGAAAATGGACCTGCTGTGAAAGTACCCATCACCGGTGCACTGATTGTCAAAATGGAAGTTAATCAAGAAGACCACACACCAATGTCAAGTAAAAATGGAACGAATAAAATGGGAATAAATTGTTTTGGTAGGAAATTGCATGATCACAATGATTTCAACATGATCACGATGGTTCCAATACAAAGGTAATAATTTATACATCTCAGAAGCTATTAAAAGTAAGATAATGTCCCAGATACTGTAAGATACACAACTTTGAAAATATGATCACTGGTTCCATGAGATGGAGCACTAAGTGAAAGATACTATATATTGCTTGAAAATTAAATATGTGGCAAAGAACATGCCCAACATTAAATTTATGTTTAAAAAATTTCACGTATGTGCATGGAGTCTCTGTGATTGCCATGTGACGGGACCTAATGTGTTGATATTATGATAATCACGTAATAGGTAGGGGAATAGGGCTGTGACTACCCTCCACTGGGACCTGGTGTAATAAAATCTTTATTACTTTATAATGGAGAAATCGAGCAGATATCATCTTACTCAGAGTTGGAAGTTAATATTACCAATGGTGAGCAAAATAACCATCATGCACTTCTTTGTATGGCGCTAAGAATAGAACAATACATCTGTCCCAAATGACTAATCTCAATTTATTTGTAAGAACATAAGTGGAAACTTTAAGTTGCAAAGAATTGTGAAAAATAACTGGACTGTTGCCAACAGCATCAAGGTTAAAAATTATGAAGAAGCAGCTATCCTAGATTCAGTGTAATAAAAGGAACATGACAGAAAATGCCCGGTGTGATCCTGGATTGCATTTGGACAAGGATGGAGAAGAGTAGAGAGATTTAAATTTAGTTTTTTTTGTGTTTGTTTTTACTCTAAAGATCATTATTTTTACAAAGGAAATAGACATGGAATCTATGGATTAAGTAGTGGACAGTGTTTTTTCAGAATTAATTAACTATTTTACATTGAATAGTATCTTTGTTCTTATGAAACTGGAATTAGTAATAAAGCATGATGCCAGCATGTCAGTGACTTAGAAATGTTCTCTCTCTCTCTCTGTCACACACACACACACACACACACACGCACACGCACACACACACACACACACACACACTAGTTATTTATCACAATTGTTTTCAAATTGAGAATTGGGAATTTGGAATCTAGGTAGATGTTATATTAAAATTTGTCATACAATTCTTTCAGCTATGTCTATGCTTAAAATTATTTTAAAATACAAGAGAAAAATTACTATAAACATAATGAATTTATATTTTATCTTTCTTACTATATAATTATTTAGAGTATTATATACTACAGAGTATACACTTTCATTTTTACATCTTTTCCTCATGCTTCTGACTTAAAAGTTCAACAAAATTTAACTGAACCATCATAGTATTCTCAGTACCCAGTGTGAGGTACTAATATGTGCTATCTCACTAAAAGGTATCAAGTCCTTTTAGAGAAAAGATTGATTCTATGTCTGGGTCCAGAAATGTACATAATGAGCCTGAAACATCTGATTATACCAAACTCTTATAACACTGCAAAGGACAGCATCACAAACTTCCCTTGGCTCGGTCTCTCAGCACTGCTCTCATTTTCCTCCCTTGCACACTCATTGTAACCTGCGGCAAGCACTAATCTGGTCTATAACGCTGTTATTTTGAGACTATTTTATGCTTTTTTGAGGGCTTGTTTCTCACCCACATTGGTTCTCTTCAAGTTTGTTATTTGTTGCTACCCAGTCTGAAGTGTTTCGTTAGAGGACTCCATACGGTCCGCCATATGTAGTTAAACCATTCTCATTTTTCTGATCAAGAAATTAAACATCAAAAAGGTTTGTACCACCTCAAATTTTTTCTTCACTAGGAAATATAGATTTTCAAACTCCATGACTATGTTCTTTAACCACTGCAGTGCATCTCTCAACCATAATGTGATTTCACATAAATACTGTGTGATAGACATGATGCTATTAACTGATATTTTCTCAGCTACTCCTGAAGAAGAAACTGAGGCTCAGAGAGTTTGAGTCAAGGCCACACTACAGTGGTTGACTGTGGTGCTGTGACTGAATAAGAAATATCTGTGTGGTCCTCATTTCTTGCTCCTTGCAAAGTGCTTATAAAACACTTGCAGTTTCTTAAATATAAGCGTTACCTTTTGTTATTCCCGAACGGTTTCCCTTTTCATCCACTCCTGACTTTGTGGTAACATAGTGACTCTATGTCTTTAGGCAGTGTTAGCATGGGAGTTGGCTTCCAAAAAGACTAAGCAAAATTAGAAGATTAGGAAAAAAAATTTTTTGTCTCCTAAACTCAAGAGGGGGAAGAGGCTGGATATTGAGTTAGTAACCAATGGTCAATTATTTTATCAATCGTGCTTGCATAATGTAACTCTCTTAAAAAAATTATGCAATGGGATTTGTAAAGTTTCCAGAGTGTACACACCTAAGATCCTAAGAGGGAGTCACACCCTAACTCTATGAAGACAAAAGCTCCTATACTCAGGACCCTTAGGGATCTTTACCTATATCTTTTCATCTGGCTGTTCATTTGCATATTTTATATAACCTACAAGAGAAATTATTTTCCTGCATTCCAAGAGCCATTTTAGCACATTACTGGAATAAAAGTGAACAGCATGGGAACATCTGACCTTAGAGTCAAGTCAGACAGCACAATAGCCATCCTACATACTACTTACCAATGCCAGTGGTGAGGGCAATCTCATGGAGCTGAGCTCTTAAATTTATGCTAACTCCAGGTGGTTAGTGTCAGATTTAACTGAATTGTAAATCTACCCAATTGGTGTCTGGAGAGTTGGAAACTTGATTACTGGTACAGAAAAATCCCACATAATGGTGCCAGAAGTGTTGTTGACAAAAACAGTTCAGAGCAAAATGAATCCAATCTCGCTCTTTTCCTCCAAATTCACAGTTTTTACTGAAAGATTGTATCTCTCATAGTGAAATGAGTTTTGTATTTGAGAGCAGTTTATTTTCAACCCCCTTCACAGTCAACTGTATAAGTGAGCAAGGAGGTGGATGATAGAACTAGATTTTCTGGTTTCATCGAAAGAAACAGGTCACTGAGGTAATTAATTTGATACGCATTTGCAGTCACTTTGAGTCTTTAATTTGAAAAGACTGAGTCAAAAAAAAATTCAGAACACTGACCAGTTACAGTGTAGATTTACTGAATGGAATCTGTCAAAAATAATATTTCAAACAACATATGATATTAAAATCGAAGCAGCAGAGTGTGGTGGCACATGCCTGTAATCCCAGCACTTGGAAGGAAATGAATATTGCTGTGAACTCCAGGTCAACCCGGGCTACATAGTGAGTTCAAGGCTAGTCTGAACTACACAGCAGGATCTTGTCTCCAAAACAAACAAACAAAAAAACAAAGAAACCGATGAAGCAGTTCCAATTCCAACATATTCACTCCACCTAGGTCTGAAACACACCAGTGAGGTTGGGTGTACTTAGTTACAGATAATGCAAGAAACTCACACATACACTGTCACATAAATAGTGACTTTGTGTAGAGAAAGTGTGTCTTTTCAATTTCTTATGAGACATCAATGTTGATACGTAAAACACAAAAATGCTATTACAATAGGTGAATATGCATGGATATTAAAAGGCTAAGGTAGGAGGGTCATTGTGAGTTCAAGGCCGGCTTGGGCTACAACATGAGCGCAAGGCCGGCCTGAGCTACAGAGTGTGAACCTGCCTCAAAAAACTAGGGCTGGGAGCTCAACTCAGTGGCTTAAGCACCTGCCCTGGCAGGTGCGAGGTTGTGAGTTCAATCCCTGGTGCCACCAAAAAAAAAAAAAAAAAAGGAACTCAGCCAAAAAACTAACTACAGTCTTAAAATAATGATATATTGCAGATTTAAAATTTAAATGCTTTTGTGTTGTATGTATCGCAAACTAATAGGTTTCTATGTAGCCTTTGAAACTGACTTAATTCACAAGTTAGTTGGAATACAAATATTTTGAAATTATACATAAAACTTTATTTGCTGTCTCAGGATGCATTATTAACTTAAAAATGGAATAAATGAAAGTGCTTCTGTTGGTTCCCAAACTCCTATCATTTGTTGAATTTTCACGAAGTTCTCAGTAGAGCACCGGGACAGGTTTGGAGTGCAGACGAGTGTGGGCCACTGATCCTTCCTCTAAGGACATCACAAGAAAATTAAGAAAACAATGGCAACATCCAAAGTCAGACTTGAGCTATATAATACAACAAGTTATTCAACAATAAACCTCATGTCATTGATTAAAACCGCAACAGGAATTCAGAGAATAATTCACAGCAGGGAGTGCTGATATCCATCTTGACAAGGAAGCTTAAAAAGTTGAATGAATCAAATGAAGTCATAAAAGTTGAAGAGAATTTGAAAATATATGGAAAGAAAAAGTCAAGGTGAAGCATATAGCTAACGTAACAAAATGAAGACTGCCAGGAGGGGTGTACTTTTGGGAAAGGGACGGAGAAGGTGAAAGAAATGAAAATGAGAGGCTGATAAAGAAGGAGTAGAAAGTCAGCCAAGAAAAATGAACAAAGAGAGATTATTTAATCAAGGCAGTGATAAAAGCTGACTTTGAATAAGTTAGTGGAAACATAAGAACTAGAAAACTCTTAATGGATGACCAAAAATGAATCCAGAGAAGTCCTAAAGTAAGCTAAGCTGAGCTGTAGTGCAGAGAATGGAGATGAGGTATACAAATAAAGATGTCATTTGAAGAAAGCCAATTTTTCTCAATGTGCCAGATCTTTATAATATGTATACTTTGACAGTGAGAAGAAAACACGTTTAACTCTGTGTTTTACCACCATTTTAGCCAACATGAATCAGCACTTCTGTGTAATGAATTAAAGTTAGTAGAAAGACTGTTCAAAACAAATTGCAAAAAATAGTGTTTTTAGTACTTTTCCAAGAGAAGAGCATTACTATCTCCCTTCTTTACCTACCAACCTCAGTTGTCTTCTTTTGGTACTAGGCAGGTCACAGTCACTGGCCTCAGGCAACAGCAGGGCAGTGAGCTCTCCCCTCTGCACTTCCTCTGCTCAGCTGCTCTTACAACAGAGCCTCCCATTTCGCACTGCTATTTTGTATCCTTTGGACATCTCTGCTTTAGACCCTGAGTTTATTGCTTAACCCAGAACAGACTTTAAAACAAAAAAGAGGTATTAACAAATCAGACTGAAGCACAACCAACCACAGTGTCCCTAACAAATCAGACTGAAACAAAACAAAACATAATGTTCCATAAATGAGTGAATGATAAAGACAATTTTGCCCCTAGAAAATCTAAATTCTGTATGCACTGCGGGTAGAGAGAAGACACCAGAGAGGAAATCTGAGAAACAAATAAAACTATACATAACAAAACTTTTACCTCGTAGGTAATACTCAGCCAAGTAAACGTTTCTAAATACTCTCATGAGCAAAGTGTACCTTCAGTCTCCTAAATGTTTAGTATCTTCCAAAATCTTTGTGGAAACCCTGCTTTTGCAGTGGTCAGGAATAAAACTCAATCTAGCTTTGAAGACTTTTATTTTCTCATCATTCTATCCCATTTTACCAGAAAATATCCTTCATGAATAAAACCAGGAACGAAAGCTTTAAAACACACCAGGACCTGTGTATATTCTCCTTTGACACTGCTGTGGTCTGTTTAGCTGTCCCCACAAAGCCTCATGCAGTCATGGAGGCAACTGAGTCTAGCGTTTGTGATTGGTTTGTTGTCTAGCGCTGGGACTGGTGGTGTGAGGGCTACACCTGCCCATGGGTGGAGCCAGCATACAATATAAAGGAGGGAAGGAGGCCTGCTTTTCCCTTTTGCCCTTCTTGCTCTTGTTGCTTGCTGCTGCCTTGAGCAGCTGCCCCTTAGCCATGCCACCTTGCCTTGTAGTCAGCTGAGTATGGACGGAAACTTCCAAAAACTATAAGCTAAATAAACCTTTCCTTCTCTCATTTTGGGTGTCAGATATTTTGTCTCAGCAAGGAGAGAAAAGCAACCAAAACAGAAACTGTTCATTTAGAGAAAGGAATTTATGGAAACAGATTCCATAGGACAACTTCTCAGATATTGCTCATGTACTGCTAAGTACTCAGAAATAGCTTCTGGATAAAGTAAGGATACAGTGTGAGAAACTATAAAATGAGTGCCTCAGGTAAGTTAAGAGGTTTGTTAAGAATGTCTTTTCCTTAAATTTGCAGTGAGTTATTTTTAAAAATCAGACCGAAATTCAAGTTTTAACAGTTTTTAGGAATCCAGTCTGCTGTGATCCAGAATCTGTCTTTTCCCTCCAAAGGGAAAAGCTGTTACTCTTCACATTTTAGAAACCAGCATGCATGAATTTCAACTACAAGCCTGAGGTAATGCCTGTGGAATATTACTGTTTTATCAAAGCAACTTCAGAAAGCTAATTTTCTTCAGTATATCCCTGGGAAAAAAAAGAATTGATTCTTTAGGGTAGTTGTTTTAACTTGCTTCACTATTCTCTTTCTGAAGTTTTGTATGACATGCATGTAACATCAAGGCATCACAAGCAGATGAAAATCTGCACCAGGCTAATATAGCTTATTTTCAAGGGAAAAATAATCTTAAAAGGAAGACTTATATACATTGTTCTTTAAAAATTCTAAACAATTTGCACTTACTTTGACTGTGGGTTCTTTGATAGGTATGCTATAACACCAAAATCTTAGTGAATATCAACAACAGTGGCTAATTTTTCATTTCTGCTAGCATCTATGGATTTCACTGAAATTCATTCTACATGCTTTCCTATTTTAAGATTCAAGATACAGGCAGAAGAATCACAAGCTTGAGACCAGTCTGGGCTACATTGTGAGTTTTAGGCCAGCTTGGATTTCATAAAGTAACCCTGTCTCCAAAAAAAAAAAAAAAAAAAAAAAAAAAAAAAAAAAAAAAAAAAAAAAAAAAAAAAAAAAAAAAAAAAAAAAAAAAAAAAAAAAAAAAAAAAAAAAAAAAAAGGACAAAACATAATACAAGATTCAGACTAATAAAAGAACTCTTATTTGAGATATGTTGTTCTTGTGGTTAAGGAAAAAGAATAAGAGAATTGGCAAAATAAGTATGGATAATCTCTGTGCATCTATATCTGTATCTATATCTATATCTGTATAATTTTCAATATTATGTTATTGGCAAAAGTAAATCACATGATGTGAGTTGCCAGGAGAGCAAAGGAAAGGTTACAAATCACACTGAATGACTCTAGAAAAATGATGCTTTGATAAGGGAAATGGAACTCATGATAGGCAAAAGTAACACATCCACAGCATTTATTTTTATATCAATTATTTTTCTTATCTATCTTCTGTCTCCAATCCCCATTTTTCCTCTCCCTTGTCTAGCTACATTTTTTTATATCTTTTTAGCAAATCTCTTTTTTTTGTTGTTTGTTTGTTTGTGGTACCAGGGATCGAACTCACAACCTCACACCTGCCAGACAGGCGCTGAAGCCACTGAGCCAAACTCCCAGCCTCTTATATCTTTTCATTCCGAGATTAGAATACTATGAAAGACACCTGTTTTTATGTTAAGTAGAAATCACATCAAGTAAGATTTTATAGAAAAATTTTATCTGCAGATTTCTGTCATTGATTTAAATACTTTTCTTATTAGTTTAAATTTATAGTATAAATTTTGTACATATATATATATATATATATATATATATATATTTGTTTGTTCTTTTTTTGTGGCACTGGGGATCAAACTCACAACCTCACGCCTGCCAGGCAGGTGATTAGGTCACTGAGCCAAACTCCTGGCCTAGTTTTTTAAGACAGGGTTGCACTACGTAGCTCAGGCCGGATTTGCACTCATGTTGTAACCCAAGCTGACCTCAAACTCACAATGCTTCTCCTACCACAGCCTCCCAAGTGCTGGGATTAAAGTCGCATGCCACTACCCTCAGCTTTTTTACATCATTTTAATCATAAAAGCAAAACATATGTTAAATACAAAGCAAAAGAAAAACATTAAAATTTAACCTCAAGTGATTAATTTTTGAGGCTCATGTTTGGGTCTATAGTCATTATGAACTTCTTTGTCTTTCTGAAGCTAAATTATAGAAAGAAATATTATCTGGAGCAGACCAGAACATAATATTTTGACTGAAGTAATATTAACGTTTAAAAAAATCATTCACACTTATATATATATAAATGCAACAGTAATGCATCTAATTTCTCTCAGTACCCTCCATGAGTGCCAAAGTTTTGGGTTCACAGTAGATGCAAAGAAATTCTACTTCAAGCTTTATTTTCAACTGCGGTAAATCAAACAGCATATTTAACAGTATTTAAGAAAATGATCCTTTGACACTGTACTTTAAGATTGTCAGAAACCTATCAGACACTGACATTAAAGAAAAAAATACTATTGTTTTGCCCAAGGTAAAGAAATAGCAAATAAATGTGGTAAATATTAAGGAATAAAATTATCTGCTACTTACAAATATTTCATAGGATAATTATGTAGTTAGAGTGTAATGACTGAACTGAGATAGAGAGCAAGAAAATAATTAATTGTGTACAGAGAGAGAGAAAGAAGGCATTTCAGGAAAGAAACATCTATATAGGCACAGTTTTGGGCAGTGTGCCAGTCAGTTTTGCCATTATTGGGATGCAGTACTTGATGCACACAATTTAAAGGAGGATAAGTTTAATATAGTCCAGAGTTTCAAGGGAGTCTTTACATGGTAGGCTTGCCCCAAGTCAGGAACATCACGGATGGAAGGTCATAGTAGAGCAAAGCTGCTTAGTACATATTTGGCAGAGTAACAGCAGCGGACAGGAAGAGGCAAGACACCAGGAAATGGACCCAAGGTAACGCCTCCACGACCCACCTGGATATACCTGAAGTTTGCTGTTCTAAACCCTCACTGTCTCCCAAGCCAATCGAGTGACACAATTAAGCTTAACCACTACAGGCAGTAACGCAGCACGTCGAAGACAAATGTGGACCACGGAGAGAAGGAGAAAAGATGGGGCTTGTGAATATTAGAAACTTAAAAACATGTTTTTCAAAGGCACGTGCCTAGCGCCACACCTGTTCCAGCTATTACAAAGGTGAAAGGCATAATGAGATATCACTGTATATCTGTTTTGATGGCTACAAGAGTAGAGATGATGCCAATATTTGGTTAGGATGAAAGAAAACCGAGTCATTCACATGTTGCTGTTTGGAATGGAAACTGTTAGAAACACTTTAGAGAACCACTTGGCAATTTCTTAAGTAGTTAACATTTTCATAAAACCCTATTATTCCACTGTTACCAGTTCTCCCCCAAATGGTTATTTTCTTCAAAAGTCAGGTACATAAGTGAGCACAGTGACATTATTCATCATGCTTAAATTCAGAAACAATACAAATTCCAACCAACTGGTGAAAAGATAGACAAATTGCAGAAATGGTCATATAAAGCAGTACCATCATCCAAAACAGGAATAAACTGCTGATACCTACTAAAATATGGAAGAAAGTTAAAGTTTCAAAGTGAAAACAGATGGACAGATAATATTACATGTTATATAATTGCATTTTTCATTAATGTTCAGAATATAGACATTCATAATGATAGACAGCAGACCAGCTATCTTTGCATATGATTGGAAAATTACATTTTTTCCATATACTAAGGATTAAATTTAAATATGTAAAATTTGGGGGGTTCACTGAAACATTCTAAAACATTGTGATAGTTTAAATCTGTAAAATTTGGGGGTTCACTGAAACATTCTAAAACATTGTGATAGTTGTTACATTACAAAATTTGTTAACATCATTCAATTGTACATCTGCAATAGGGAAATTTTATATGGGAAAATTACATCTTAATAAAGTTGTTAAAAGATGAGCACGGAGATGAGTACTGTTTGGTGGGTGGTGAAACTTAGGAATGTATTGCATAAGTCTAGCTAAAAGATTAAATGAATGATCTATTCAGATATCAACCCAAAGAGAGAGCAGTGGAAATAACCCTGGAATCTTTGTCTTCCCTCACAACAAACTATAAGTTAAAGCTCAGTGAAAGTAAATGTGTTTCCTATCTTGAAACAGCTGGTTTCAATGGATGAAATAAAACAAGATCCCAGATCTCTTGAAATATCCCTCACGTATTATGTGAACCAGTCACTCAAAAATTAGCAAGAACTCAGCTAACATTGTTAAAAGTAAAGTTTTCTTTCTGAAAATATTGTTGCTCTTTTAGAATTATCATAGAATAGGCTTATGTGTGAGCTTGCCTTGAGTACATATGCAGAAAGAAAATAAAACCAGCTAAAGTTGTTTTCCAGAACTTTAAAAATTTGAAGGCAATTTTTTGAAGGAAACATAATGAGTACCAAATTGTCAAAAAATGGCTACTAAATATGGAAAGTATTCAGAGTGTGAGACGTTACCTCGAAGTTATACATAAGCTATAAGTCTGGTGATGTTAGTTCCATGTAACATATTAGAAATGACAGTTGTGGGGTTCTGGAGGTGAATGCTGATGGGAACATACTGTCAGTAAGACCAGACAAATCATGTAATAAATATTTCAGAACCTAGTTTCTTTCATTAATTTTAGAATTACTAATAGATTCATTTAGGTTCAATCAAAGAAGTAAGGATTCCAAAAGACATAATTCTGTTAGGAATAAGATCAACACATTTTAGTTCATTTGCCTTGAATTAATACTGAATCACTAAATTGTCCTCTGGAAGGAAAAAGTTGATACACATTCAATATCTTTTAAATATTAAAGGGATATTTTCACTGCTATGGTTTATATCTAGATGTCATCCCAAAGCCTCATGTGATCACTGGTGGGCTTTTGGGTGGTGACAGGATCATGAGAGTATGACAAATATCAGTGGATTAGTCCCCTGATGGATTTTTAACAAAATTTTGTGCTGGGCAGTAAATCCTGGTCAGAGGAGGTGGGTCATTTGGGGTGAGCATGGCAGGGTCTCTCTCCATCCTTCCTCCTTTGGTCACACTCTGCTTCCTGACTGTCATGCCATGGACTGTTTCTCCTTTGGCATTTCCTCTTGTCATGCTCGCCTGCCATGGAGCCAGCTGACAATGGATTGAAAGCTTTTCAAACTGTGAATTGAAATAAACCTTTAATTTGGTTACCAAGTATTATGTCTTAAAGATGAGAAGTAATTTAGGAACTCACCTTGTGAGACATCACATGCATATAAAACCAATTCCAAAAAAATGTTTCCTTGTGGAGATGATATTTCAATGATTATCCAGTAATCAAGTAACATCTCTGATAATAAAAATACTTTTCTTAGAAGGGAGTCTAGGAACTCTACATGCTGTACTATTCCTATTTTATAAGCACCTACTTTGAAAAGGTAAGAATCTGAAGACTGTGAAACTCATGCTGGCTTACTGAAAGCATTGGGTGGACTCCACACTCCATGATAAATGCCCTGTGTTTATAGTGATCTGTTCTCTAGCTCCTTGTTTTCTGTGTAAAACTGTCATAAGTTTAAAAAATTTGAAATGCAATCTTGGTGATACTATCTCTGTAATCTCAGGGAAATTGTTTAAAATTATTGTGCTTTAATCTTTTTAAATATAAAGTAGGAGCAGTTAGACTCTCCACTCTTGTCTTTTGGTTTCAATGGCTTTTTTGTTGTTGTTCTTGTTTTTCTGTTTTTTGGGGGTTTTTTTTGTACCAGTAATCAAACTCTGGACCTTGCGCTTGCCAGGAACGTGCTGTGATGCTGAGATATATGCTGGACCCTCAATATTATTTTTTGACTCTTATTAATTCATGTGTGCAGTGCATAATGACTATATTCACTGAGGGGATTGGTATATGTGCATAACATATCTCTATTCCTTTCTTTTTTTTTCCAGCATCGGCTTCATTATTTACCTTATAAGACTGTATGAAGCTAATAATCATTTACTGTATACAGATTGTAAACCAGTGTGATAGATCAAAAACCATATAAAACACAAAAGAAAATTATACTACATGAAGGTACACTTTTAGACAAATTGTCTGGACTAGATTGCAATATTTTTTCTTTTTTTATTTTACCACTTTTCCTGTTGTCTGTCTTTTATTTTGATCTATCTATCTATCTATCTATCTATCTATCTATTTATCTATCTGTTTTTTTGGTACCGGGAATCAAACTCATGACCTTGTGCTTGCCAGGCAGGTGCTTGTGCCTCTAAGCGAAACCCCCGGCCCTCCAAGTATATATTTTTTCATATAAAATAAAGCATCTGATATTTAAGTTTGTGTGTTTGAGTTACCTCATTAGAACTATGGCCTTGAGGTATATCCATTTTCCTACAAATAATTCCAGCTTATCCATTTTATGACAAAGTAGTTCTCCACCATGTATAAATATTACATTTGTTTTATCCATTCATCTTCTGATAGGCATGTAGACTATATCCAAGATTGAGTTATTATGAATTGCACTGCTATAAACATGGATATACATGCTGTAATACGATTAACTCTTTTAGGAAGATACTCAGAAGACAAATAGTTGGGTCAAATGGAATTTCTGCTTTCATGTTTCTAAGGAATCATTATACTGATTTCCATAGTGGTTGCATCAGTTTACAGTCTCACCAACAATCGAAAAACATCACTTTCTTCTCACAGCCACATCACCATGTGTCTTTGGTTGATTTCTTGATGGTAGCCATTATCCCTGGAGTGAGATTGGATCTCAGAGCTTTAATTTGCATTTCTCCAATAGTCAGCGATGGTGAACACTCTTTTCATGTCTTTATTGGTCATTTGTATTTCTTCATTTGAGAAGTGTTTCTTCATTTTCAATGCCTATTTTTAACTGAGTCTTTAAATTTGGAGGGGCTAAATTTTTTGAGTTCTGTATATATTTTAGATATTAGTCCTTTGTCTGAGGAGTAGCTGACAAAATGTTTTTTCTCTTTCTGTAGGTTGCCTCTTCACTCTGCGAGTGGTTTTCTTTGTTGTGCAGAAACTTTTCAATTTGTTGTGATCTAATTTGTTGATTTTTGGTGTTATTTCTTGTGCAACTGGGATTTTGTTTAGAAAGTCTTCATCTACACCTATGTCTTCAAGAATTTTACCTATGTTGTCACCCAGCAGATTAAATGTTTCTGTTCTGTTTAGATCTTGATACATTTTGACTTTAGTTTAGTGCAAAGTGAGAGATATAGGTCTAGGTTCAACCTCCGGAATGTGGAGCGGATGTAGTTTGACATAGAATTCTGCAACTCTCAGATCTTTTAGCTATATCATCTGTACCCTATGGTGTCTGAGGCCACTGTGGTAACAAACAAGTAAGAGCCAAGGTGCCTCTGATTGCCTAAGACTGCAGTCACTCACACCTCATTCTCCAGGATTTATCACAGTACCAACAAATGGCAATGGAGGTAGAAATGTGGAGCAATAACTGATGCCACTGTCAATGCATAGGATTCAAAAATAGATATAATAATGTTGCTATTACAGTAACATTTATTGACCATTTTTCCATACTAAAAAGATACAGAAATTGCCTCAGAGCCATAAATAATGTCAAGTGCGATGTTTTCGTTCTTGTTGATTTAACTTCCCCTGTTCTTCTGACCACTAACTAGGTTCTAAATTTAACTGTACTGGGTCAGGTTCAAATGGATTTTCATTGAGTTTAGTGAAGAGAGACTACTGCTAGGTAGCTGTTGGTGGCTTGGCCAGGTTAAGTATCTCAACTGTCACTGATACTTTAGTTTATCTGTCTCAGTGCAACTGGGCCATGGCAAATCTTGGCAAGTACAATTCTGTTTTCACTTGTGTACCTGGGTCACATCTAACTATATAAGCTACAGTGGTGGTTACCTGGAAAGTAGGAACTATTCTGACATATGGCATGCTGAAGTTAGAAAAAAGAAGAAAAGAGCTCTAAAGGGTGAGAGAAGCAATGTTGAAATCAAGCTATCGCTTGTTTTCAAATTTGGTCCGTGTTATTAGATTGTGAATAAACTGATTTCAGCACATTTTTTTCCATGCACTGAGGGAGTGACTACTTCAGTAGACTGAAGTGCTACAGACTCCACTGCGCAGACTCTGGGGGCTGCAGACTCTGACCTCGTCTCTAAGTAGTCTGGACAGTTACAGGAACTGATACCAGGTTTTCTCAGATTGTCTGGAAGAGTAGCAATATTTACATGCGAGTATTTCTGTCTCTATTTTTAAATTTAAATGCCGGAATACTATTAGTTGATACTTCACAAACATAATATTTCCTCTAAATGAAAAACTGAATCCTTAGTGAAAGCATTTCAGTAACAACTGAAAATCAAAGTAACAGGATAATAGTGGTGATCTGACTAGCCTGTTATAATACTTAAAACTTACAACTAGGTACTACTACAACTTCTTGGTTAAAATTAAATCAGAATCCATTGTTGGCCATCTTAACTTTGTAAGAGTCATAGGTTCTGTTTTTGTTTTTCAGTACATGACAACTCACATGGAACCTCTAAAATGACATCAGCTTTTAGACATTACAAAATAATTAAGTGCTGCGATAAAAACGTTTCATGAAATATGTTGCTGCATTGAGAACATCAGAGTAGAAAAATTACAGATGTTAACTGATCTATGATTCAGGAAAGTGAGATGGAAATGACTAAAATATTCACTGTTATTATTTAATTTTTGTATTTCCAAAACATTTAATGCATGAGACACTGGAAAGAACAAAATGGCAAAGCAATATCAATCTGCATAATATCTGACTCATTGCTAAATTCGTCAACTGGGTTGAGGTCAAACATTCAGTGGAGAAACACAAAAATGAAATCTTTTTCTACTGGATTTCTAATTTTCACCTGCCCTGGAAAACCAAGTGACCCCATCTTGGGAACTAGTGGTCTAATGAGTAATTATATGACATGTTTGTATTATGCAATAAAAACTTGGGATTAAAGAAAGCCTTTGCAAAACATCGCAATTACATTTTGATTAACAGAACTCACTCCTAAAGCAATCTTATATTTACAATCCATTTTAAACACTTTACACCTCTGAAAATATTTGCAGTTAGATAAATATATGTTTACTACAGTAAAACATTGATTTAATGCTTTTTTTTCCTTTTTTGTAAATATTTTTTCTTAAGGTTTAGCTGTGAATTAGCATTTGAATCCAAATGACAGGATGTTCCTTTTATTTCCTGGTATAATTTTTGTCACAAATGTGGTGTTTTCAATGGCAAAGCATCTAATTAGAGACAGTGTGCTATGGAAAGTGAATAGAGTTTGTTGAATTAGTATTAAATACTTACTAATTAATCACTTCTTGTATAGTTATTATTCAGAACTTAAAATCGTTGCCAAGGCTCATTTTTATTTGTATGCTTTCTCAGGATTACTTATTGGAATCGTGTCCTAATCATATCCTAAACACAGCAATTTATGAAGGAGTCATGACTTTACTTAAGATTGCATAATTCTACATAATTCATAATGCTACTGTATGTGCCTTAAAATTTTAGTTTTTTATGAAGATTTAATAAGATAGTGAAATGACTCTGGAGTAAGATTATGCAGCAAGAGCCTGGTTGTAACTATAAATTTCCCTTGCAACTCTAATTCTTCATTCTTAATATCTTTCACTAACTTCTAGGATGAGTTTGACCTTTAGATTCCAGAATTTCAGTGATTTTCTTCTAATTTACCCTTTTAAACTGGAAAACACTAACGGGCTCAAGGTTTGTGACTGATAATTGGGGATCGTATTTCTCTCTCTCTTTCTTTCTTTTAGGCAGGGTCTAGCTATGTATTTCAGTCTGACCTTGAACTCACTAAAGCATGGGGGCAGGCTACAAACTTTCAACACTCCTGCCTCATCTCCCGTGTCCTGGGATTGCAAACATGAGCCAACATGCTCCACTTTGGGCAGTCGCGTTTTTGATTCATTCATTTGCTCATTTAATAGTTCAACATGGGTGGGACTCAATTCTCAAAACTATCTGATGATTAAAACTTTAAACCACTTTAAAATTAGGTATGTTGTACCTTTGAAGAATCTTTTTAAGCATTTCTGTGATGGGGTGCAGTCAACCATATTATTAAATTTGAATTGGGGATAAGGTTCTGACACACACACCAGAATTGAGAACACATATTTTGGATTCTATATGAGGCATTGCGGATACAACAACCTGTAGGAGTTTGTTCCTCTTGGAGCACCCAGTATACAAATGCCACTAGGTAAGATGAGGATAGTAATTTGCCTTGCACACTTATAAACATGACAGCTGAGGCTAGGAATACGTCTCATGGTTGAGGAATTTATCCACAGTGTTTCTTGTAAATTTCTTTTATTTCATATCTACACAAAGTTTAATAAAAATTTTGTGTATTTTGTGTATGACGCACACATTCACATGCATATCACATTTAATCCTCATAACCACCTTGTAAGGCAGGCTACCTTAGTGCCATTTGGACACATGTAAATCTTAGACTGTATTAGTCTGTGTTCCCATTGCTCCACCACAACATACAACACTTACAATTTATAGGAGGGGAAGTTTAATTTAATTCAGTTTCAGGGAACTCAGTCTATGGTCGGGTTGGTCCGAGGCAAGAATATCATGCCAAAGAATGTGGCAGAGAAAAGTTGTTCAGTTCATGGTAGCCAAGAAGCCAAGCGGGGTAACAGGGCCAAAGAGGAAGGGGCAAGGGACCAGAGATAGACCTCAAGGCCTTGCCTGCAGGACCCATCCAGACGCACCCCAGAAGTGTGCTCCACAAACCCACGTGGCAGATCCTAAAGTCAATGAAGATGGTGCATCTTCACTGCCACACAGGCTCAGAGAGATTAAGTGCCTTATTCAGAACCACCCTGACAGTAAGAACAGAAGCAAAGATGCAAATTCAGACCTGTTTGATTTCAGGTCTGCAACATTCTTGACTGTCCCTCGCTGTCACTTTGAAAGAATGAAGAGAAACTGCAACACACAGAGGACTGGGTCCAGAGGTGCCACCTCTTGGAACCCCATCAGCATGTCCAGTACGAGAGGAGCTCTTAGAGGTGACCTGTGCCTGACCCCATCCCCAAGAGCCATGCTAGGGTTCTTCCCAGGTGGGAGAAATTCGTTGGGAGGTGAGGCCGGAATCCTGTCCAGAGGTTCCCTCTAATGTTCCCTCACAGTGCAAGAAGGTGACTTACTTCTGAATTTAAATCACAACTTAAGGACATTTTCTGTCTTTCTTGAAGTCATCTCCTGGATAAGAAAATGATATTATATACAATGAAACCACTCCCAGAAATGTGCAATTGGGGATGAGGACAACATAAGAAAGTAAATGAGGGAGTGAAAATAATCAGAGTATCTTATGTGCATGTAGAAATCTACCAAAATGTAAACCACTGATCTTTATAACCAATTAAATAAATAAATGATTTTAAAAGTTCCTCTACTAAATACTGATGACAATAATGTTTGTTCAATAATACCACTTAAAATGCATATTTTATGGTATTCAGCTGACTTGGTACTGATTATTAGAGAACACAGGAAAAGAAGTGATATTTTCTGAATCACAGTCTTATATTGTACTTAGAGCCAATATTCAAAAGCATATTTTTAAACCTATTAGACTGTGGCATATGGATGCCAGGCACAGATTTTAGTCATCACTTTGAAATATTCTGAAACAGTGAATGACACAAAGAAAATACATTTTTGTTGAATTAGGGATGGGCTGAATGAATAATATAGTACTTTCACAATGATCATTGCTAATTACTTTGATGGAGTTAATTTTGCTATTATTTTGGTGAAAGTGAAGGAAACCTTTTAAGTACTTATAAAAGGGGTTTTCTCAATTGCTGCCCCCAAATCCTGACAGCCAGAAAGACTAACAGAAATAATTTTCTCACCTGCTGAGCAAACCGCCTCACCTCCTTAGCAGTCTGTGCAAAGTCATATGCGGTTGCTGCCAGGATGGGATTTTAAATTCTACAAATCTTGGCTCCTTCTTCCAAGAACATATCCAAAACAAGACTCATGAAACCACGCGAAGTGCTGCCAAGGCAACTACAATGCTGCTTTCCAATTTCTGACTGTTTTAGAAGGCAAATAACACTGGGATGAAGATAATAGAGAATTTGAGCCAATTTGGAGAATTAACCAAAGAATTATAACTACAGTAATATGACAATAAATGAGAGGATTTATTGCACCCACAATATTAAATTGTGCACTGATTTCAGAATAAAAGTAAATAGTGCCAATTATCAGGCCTCAGTTAGAAGGGAGGTCAGAGAACCGGCCTTTCAGAATCAGGGCCTGAGAACAGTGGTGCCTCACAATTGTGTAACGTGCTTACACAATGTTGCTCGGATCTGAGCGTTAGTCTGAAAACTTTATGCTACTGATACCTTTGATTTTCCCAACAAAAAGGGTCTAAATCTTGAGTTTTTCCTTCTCAAAGATATTATGGATGAGAAACAGGTGGTGATTGTCAGAAGAAGGATTTGAACTCAAGTTTTCTGAATCCAGTGATTGTGATCCTAATCACCATGCTTACAAAGCACCCTATTTAGATGAACGCCTTCCCAACAGTTTCCTTCGGAATTTATCTGTTCAGAAATGATCAATGGAATCTCTTATGCTTCATTTAGTAACTAGAAAATGTTGTCATACTCCTCCTCCTTCTATTTTGCCATGGTTCTTCTAGCCAGCATTGATATTCCCTCCAGTATATGGTCATATTATTGGGTCTATTGTTAATAATGACCTATTCAAAGCTGAAATATTTGAGTTACAAATGTGTCCAACAGGCTCTTGAATAAATTGCTGTGATTTTATGACTCTGTGAAGCATTTAGTTTTTGTAATGATATCTTTGACATTCTGTTACTGGTGGGAATTCTTTTCAATTGTACTGTAAATATATTTAGAAAAAGCCCCAGTGTTACAGTATATCAGTTGAGAGAGAGCATTGGTAAATGAAAACAGGAGTTTAATGGATCAAGTTATGACTTCTGAAAAAAATAATAGCGACCTGAGCTCTACTTTTCTTATTATCTGGGCTCTTTTAAATAGCAGAGTTTTGATTGTTCTCAGATAGCCTCACTCTAAAAAGCAATGAGAAGGTTTACTCTCTTCCTTAGCTTCTCAGACAGGTTCCTTGACCTGGAGCTAGAGCTCAATAATCCCATCCTTTTCCACAATGAGAAAAAAATGAATTTGCGAACTTTGTATGATGCTTAAAATTCAAACTTTGATAATTCTAGGCTTTATTCCAACCCCAGCCTTAGTTGTGCAGGTAAAACCTGACACTACCGATTCAGAAGATTTTTTTTCTTTCTTTCTTTCTGCTAACAAGGCTGTAAAGTCTTGAAAACGTGATGTGACACGATGCTGGCATCGCCTCTCCGGGAGTCAGTAACAGCCTTCACCTGCCGGCTCAGTCCAGCCAGATTCCTGCGCGCTTGTGAACAGATTAGCAGCAGCTTTGGCACGTGGATTCTTCCTAAGGCCTGTTTTTGGCTGGGTTTGTACTTTCAGACTTCAGTTTCTGGGCAGAGTATTCCACTGCCCCTCGGGGGTGGAACTCTTTCCCTGACCTCTAGACTGTTTGGCTTAACCCCCAAGCGTCCTAGGGCCTTTGCCACTTTGATTTCCTGTTTTTAATGCCTCTGGTCTCCAGAATCTGTGTGTGAATGGTTTAAGCTTGCAGAATAATGAACATGAATGCCTTTGCTCTGGCATTCTTAGCTGTGTCTCTTGTCCACATAATCCTGGGCCATTGAAGGTAATGAAATCCCTTTGTAAATACAGAATATTGTTCCATAGTTGATGCTTGATTCCTGACAGTTCAAGAGCCATCCCGGCCCCCCCGCTTTTTTTCTACCACATGTCTAAGCAAGCTGCATAAAGAATAAACAAGCAAAAACCTACCTACACTCACCATCAATGCCAGTAAGAAGGCAAAGCCCACAACCTCATCTAATACACAAATACTGCTCACCTGAATTTTATTTTCTAAGCATCCTAAAACTCCAAGTCAGTTTCCTTCCTGTCCTGGGAGGCTTTCTCTGACCAGCTTCATCAAAGCCTCTTATGTGATTCTTCACATATTTTTTGTGATGTGTATGATATTATTAGGATTCACATCCAAGGGCCTGGAGTTTGGCTCAGTGGCTTAAGCGCCTGTCTGGCAGGTGCGAGGCTGTGAGTTCAATCCCAGGTGTCGCAAAAAAACAAAACAAAACAAAAAAAACCCATCAACAACAACAAAAAAAACCCTGCCATAAGGATTCACATCTGAATCATATTCTTTCTGGTTCTTTGGAGTTCCCAAGATATCGCTTTCATTCTTCTTATATACTCTCACTCTTTTGCTTTCTATACTTCCTCTGACTCTTCTATATACTGAAGTAATTTTTGAATGTTTTCAACTATTTCTTATGGAGAAAAGAGAGCAGATCTACCAGTTTGTTGACCTCTTATAAACCTTTTTCTAAGGCCTTGCATTCTCTCACTCCTGGCTCTAGCTGAGAACAGTCTTGGTCTCTCTAGCACTCTCAGATGGATAATGATGTTATTTTCAAATGCATCATTGATAATTCCATAACTCCACTTGACTTTCAGGATTCCTATTATATGTCATCTCCTTCCCATACGTAAACTCATACTAAAGAGGTTTGTGCTTCATTTCAGGTTCATTTCTATATCCCTATTAATTATAAATCTAGAAGACATCAGTAATTACAAATAAAGCTCATCCAGTTAATTTGGCACCTAATTTCTGGGCTTCCTACATATGTAGGCTTTCATTCAAGTACTTGTTCATTATCTTCTCATTCACTTCCTGCACCTTAATTTTAGGCAAAACTTGATGTTAATGGAAGCATTGACATTTGACAGTTCACTCTCTGACCTCTAAATCTCTCTTTTCCTAACCACGTATGGTGTTGCACACCCATCATCCCAGCACTCTGGAGGCTGAGATAGGAGGACTGCCACAAATTCGAGGCCAGCTTTGGCTATTTTATGAGTTCAAAGTCAACTTGAACTGCACAGTGAGACCCTGTCTCAGCAAAACCTGAAAGCAAATTTTTTTTAAAAAATCCTCCTTTTCCAGTAATCTCATCAGTTCACCCTCACAGAACTTTATTTCTTCTGCTATCTTAGTGGAAACAACAATATTAATTTCACATCATACAGAGAGTAGAGCATCTTTTGATTTACCTGGAATATACTTTTGGTTCACCTAGAATATAAGATTTCTCTCAACTTGCCTCTCCTCTACCTGATTCTTATCTTCATTTTCACCTATAGTTTATTACCTATTCTTCTACAGAATGAGATTCTTCTTATTTTTAGCTAATCTCTGACTGTATCAGCACTGTTGGCCTCATCTGTCTTCCACTCCTCCGGGATTTTTTTTTCCATGGATGCTACATTTCCAGGCCATTTTCTCTTCAACATCTTTGCCAAACAGTCTCCTCCTCAGTCTATAAATATGTGAAGGCTTGAATATACCACCCTGTCATCACATTTCTCTCAGTCTGTTATCCTCATCTTCTAATTCATCGGACCTACGATTTTTAAAAGATCATCTACTCATATTTCCTATCACCCCCCTCACTCCTCAATGAATTGGTGAAATGTGCTAAAAACAGTGCTTCATATATTATCAATAACCTTACCTCTTAAATTTTATGATTATTTTTTATTCTTCTACTGTGTACCATTTGTTCTGTCTTTATAGGTTATTCTTTCCCCTCAAAATGTAACCTCTCATTGAGTCTATAATATCTTTCTTTCCTTCCTCTTTTCATAGCTCTGAAATTTTCCTGGACCAGTTTGCTCTTTTCATTCAATACACATTCACAAAGAAAGGCATCCAATTGCTTAGTAGAACGCTAATTATGGTCATGTATTGTTTCAACCACCTTCACATGCTCACTTTAAAGTCTGCTGGATCTCATTAACTAAATGGACCTTATTCTAATATGTAACCACACAGTCATTGAGATATTACAATTCGACCCCCACTTAAATCTGTCATACCCTTTCTCGGTATCTTCCAAGTAGAATTAAAAATATAATACAACAGCAATATATGTTCACCTGTGTTTATAGCAGCACAGTTTGTAATAGCTTACTCTTGGAAACAACCCAAATGCCCATCAATTGGAGAATATACAGAAGCTGTTTTTTTTTTTCTTTTTTTTTATGTAATGGAGTACTACTCTCCCATAAGGAGGATAAAAGCTGAGATATTTCTGGGTACATGGATACAGTTTAAGACCTACCTTTAAGTGAAATAAATTGGAGTCACATGTGTAAACAGTGCATTGTCTCTCTGGTGTGAGAAACAGAAAGAATCAATAGGAAGCAAAATGTACACTAGATATTGTGAAATGGGAAGAAGTTGTGCAACAGTGAATAGGAACTAGGGTGGGGGAAGTGAGAAAAGAAGGAAGGGAAAAGGAAAAATAAGATTTAAAAACATAAAATGGAAACAAAGCTTTGTAAATAGGTAGGGGAAGAGGGATTGAAGAGAAGAGAAGGAATTGAGAAAAAAAGAGGAATCAAAATATATATCATGTACAGGTGTAAACTGCCTATGATGAATGTAATTGTTATGTGTATCTAAAATGTACCAATAAACTTAATTTAAAAAAAAACTGTCCTATCCATTTTAATTGGTCATCTGTAGCTCACCTTGCAAGTACTTGGCTGTCATTCTTGCTTTCCCTATACTTTCAACCACAGCATTCAATTATTTACTAAGTCCCAAATATTCACATAAAATATGTATATGAAATAAAGATTTATTACATATATATGTATAAAATAATGCACAATTATATCAACTTCTTCACCTTTCATGCCAATCTTTTGCCTTTGTTAATAGCTCCAAAATCTCAACTGGATTAATGGACTTAGTTCCAATCTCATCTCCCCACTTCCACTCTTGACTCCTTAGATCACGCTAGCACCATGGTTCCTTAAATGCAAAGTCAACTGTCACATACCTGTTTAAGTTTTCCTAGCTGCGACACATTTTCTGTGTAATCAAATAGAGTTTTAAAATGCGGCACCCAGTTTGGCTCAGGGATGTATGCCTATAATCCCAGCACTGAGAAAGTCAGACTGTAGGAAAAGCATAAGTTTGAGGCCCAAATGGGCAAAGCTAGAAAGATGCTGTCTCAGAATAAAAACACATCAATGAATTTAAAAAGGACTGGGGACTTAACTCAGTGTTGGAGAACCAGTGGGTTTCAACACCAATGCCACCAAAAAGCAAAACAAACCTGGCTTCCTATGCATTTTCAGGTATGGACCTATCCATGCAGACTTATTTCTGCTATCCTCCTCTGCGTGTTTCACAGCCCAGGAACAATGGATGGTTGATCCGTATTTTATTTACACTCTCCATAATATTTCACATTGCTTTGGTTCATGTATATCTCTGCCACTTGATTCACAAGTCTCTTCCCTTACAGTCCTCTTTACTCTTTCATTCACCTGTCTAGAACACTTCCGCCCTTATCACTTAGGATTCAGATTAGAAGCCACTTTTTCCAATGCCTCTGCCTTGGCTCCCCCTCGAGACAGTCATGTGTCTGTCTTCTGCATGTGTTTTACTTATTAGTTCCTGCCTTATGTTTTGTGCCTACTTTTCTGTTAGATTGTGATGTCCTTTAGGGCAAGGACTATGTCTCATAAATCGTCACAACTCCAGCACCTAGCAAAGTTCCTGACACATGGCTAATAAACTTTTATGGCATAGGGAGTCTTCGAGCCATAAAATGATTCACAGGAGAATTAATGGAGAAGAAACATTGTCCTAACACTCCTAGGGGAATCAGTGCTCTGCGTGATGCTGGAGAGGTCACTTAACCTTTCTGTTCCCCTATTCATTCCCTCAGCTGAGAAGAGACCACCTACAGTTAAAAGTTTTTTATGAAATACAAACTCTTCGTACTGCATTTATGTTTTTGATTGTAGAAACTTAATTCCCTTGAGGTAGTTTGCAGACACTAAGAGAGAGCAACTACACCGAAGTTCAAAAGTTACCATGAATTGACATTCAACCAGTTTTTTTAAAAAGATGTGAATAAAAGTAAATTGAATAAAAAAGTACACTTCATTAGTAACTTCAAAATTTTTCATAAGGAATTGTGTATTTAAATATAGATAGATAAACAGATTATGTTAGATAGATAGATAATGGAGATTTGAGACAAGAATAATAATAGGTACTCAAATATCCATATCGTTTTGAGGGGGAAGGAATACAGAAAAACAATGTGCTAAATTTTTATTCACTAAAGCAGTAATTTTTGAGAAACTGCAGAATGCGAAAGTTCACATCAACTGAGCTCTCCAATGATCAATAAAAAGATATTGAAATTATCAATTTAGTTGTGTTTCAATGCAATTAAATGCTTCTTTTCTCAGAATCTAGGGAATGTTCTTACTTATTTATGTTCCTGGTAAATTTTAAATTCTAAAAATTTTAAGTTCTATAAATTCACTTCCAGATTTAAAATTTTGGCTCTGAGACTTTCTACCTGTGTGACCCAAGGAAAGACATCTGGGTTTCCTATGCCTTATATTCCTATTTTATAAAAGGGAGCTGAATGTGGGACTGTGTATATCAATAGCAGACCAGATATGCTGAATGAATTAATATGAGCAACATAAGAATTAAAATATGTAGAATTAAATGAACTATATATAGCAGCAATAGAACATAATATGTTCAAAATATTATGACAGATGCTCACTAAATATTTGTCAGATTAACATAAAATTGACAAAGTCACAAAGATAATAAGAATTTAACAATGGAGAGATAAATAGTGTAAGAATTGAAATTTAAGAAATAATTCTAACATTTTAATTCTTCCAAAGGCACCTTAGAATTCATTCAACAAACATTTTTAAATTCATAATATATGACATATGTAGTAGGGCTGGAAGTAAAGTGGTAAAAACATAGAATTCATGCTCTGATAGTGCCTCCAATGGGGAAAACACTTACTGAAAAAATCACTGCATTTATGAAATATTAAGATGAACATTTGATGTCTTATAAAAGTACATAAATGGGGAAGATGAAGAGGATATTATGAAGGTTGTGACATTTACCTGAAGCCTAAAAGGCAGAGAGACATGGAATTGAGTGTTGCAGGATGTAGACATGAGGAATGGAGGAAGAAAATAAATTATAATAAATTTATTTAAAGCAGCAGGACATAGCCGGAGTGTTCTGATTGCTATGGACTGTATTGAATTGTGTTTTGATTGTGTACTCACACATTCAGAGCTTGGTACCCAGTGCAGGGATATTGTGAAGCTGTGAGACATTGAGAGTTATGGATGAGTGGATGATCACAAGACTAGTCCTTCCCCTCTGCTCAGGGTTCTTGTCTGGTCTTGTGAATTCTCCTTCTTGCAGGCCGTCCTGTGTAGCTATACCGTTAGCCGTGACTAGATGCAGCCAAGGCGGCGCTTACCTAGGCCAGTGCTATGGTATTCGGGTTTTTGGCTTCCAAATCTGTGAGTTAAAGATCTTTTCTTTAGAAGTACTTGCCCTCAGGTATTTTGTTATAGTAATGAAAAGCAGACTAGTACAAAGATATCATGTCAAAAATGCACCCCCCAATTGATCAGAACATCCAATTCTAAACTCACTGTGCATTTTGAGATCCTTTTTATACCTACTGGCATTCATGCTTCCTCCTGGATTATGATTGTATGACTTCCTATAGAATGTGCCTTGGGGAATGAGTGACATCACTGTCTAAATAATGAGCCACACAAATACCTAAATATTGAACTATGTAATAAGCTACGTAATACCTAAATATTTATACCAAACTTAAAACCTTCTTTTGGTACATATTATCTCATTTAAATTTCACAGTTACTCATGACTTAAATATGAGATTTCTCATTCTAATAAAAAGGAAAGCAGACTGATTGGGCTATCTAGTCACACAACCAGTTGCAAAAATTATGTGACCAAACTAAATCCTAAGGACGATTCAGTACATAGTCCTAGTTTCTTTGTATTGGTTAGGGCTAAGCCTGCATAGTAAATGATGACAGAGAATCATTCATTGAAAAAACAAAGCAAAATGAAACAAAACAAGAACAACAAAAAAGCCTAATGGATATCTGTCAGACACTGGTGTAAGTGTTGGGGTTGAACATTGAAAAGTGAGTAATACAAATGTCTTCTCTTCATCAAGTTTATCTTCCCAACAAGTTATGCAGAAAATAAACATGATGAATGAATTGAATTTGGAGTATGTCTGAGATGGTGAGGGCTAAGAAGAAAAATGAAGTAGAATGAGCGATAAGTAGCTGCAGTGTGTGACTGTAGCACAAGCACGGAGAACCTCATGGGGACGGTAACTAACATCCGTATCACGATAGGTAGGGAAAGAGGAATAGAGCCATGCCTGTGCCTCAGTGATAGACTTCTAGAGTAAAGTCAGCTACAGTATGAAGCCTTTGAAGCTCAGGATGTGTGTGAAACAGAGGTAAGCAGAGTGCCTGGAGTATAATGTACAAGAGGACAGTCATAGAAAAAGTAATAAGGAGCCAGAATCGAAATGGAATTTGGCTTCTAGCTTGCATGAGGTGGGCAGTTGCTGCAGGGAGAAGAGCAGAAGTCAGCATCTGGTTTACCTCCTCACAGGGTCACCCAGACCATTGAATAGAACTGCGACTGCTGCACAGAGCAAATGCAGAAATTTCAATTCAGAAAAATACAGATAGTAAGTGGGTCCAACAAATAGGACATGGTGAGGCAGATCAAATTCTAGATATCTTTAGAGGTTATAAAGACAGGATATAGGCATGATGCAGGACTGGACACGAGTGGCAAAGGAATAGAACTATCAACGTATAATTCAAGTTAAAAATTTAGCAGGCAATATATTATCCTCAGTCATTTTCCCATCTCCTGGTGGATATGTGCTGCTATTGTTTTATTGTTTTTATTGTTGCTTGTCCACTTACTAGTTGTTTCACCTGAGCTGTTTGAGAACATGGAATAAAGAGTAAGAAGATTAAAGGAAATTCTGGGCAATCTAGAATAAGATCCATGAAATTTTAAATTGTATTTTTCAGAACATCTGCAATAAAAACATCATTAGAAAAAGTCAAGGTTCTGTTACTTATTCTGCTTTTAACCTAGATAATTGTTACTATTTCATAAGCAAAGTTGGGTTATTTTCTCCACGGGATTTGGTTGATCCTAACCAAATCCACCAACATTATTTCTATAGAGAGCACTCTAAGAGATAAAACAATTTGATCATCTAAAAATCCCCTCTGATGTGTAATTTGTCTTGAATAATACTTTACCTGGAGTAACAGTTAACTACTGTGCTTACACGTGGAAATTCACGTTAATCAGCCTGCAATTTTCTCAAACTTGGCAGTTGAGTGACTTTGAGAGCACTTTGATGTGAATAGTTGGAAAATGTATTTAAGGAGCAGTGGGGGTAGATATTAGCGCTGAACAATGACAAGTACGACGTGAGTGCTGGACTTGGTGTTGAGGGGTCACTGCACACGCTATTTCACAATGGCTGCCTCAGAAGATGAGCTAACATAACTGATGCCATAAACAATCACCAATTTCATTTTACACGAGTCACATGGAAGAGTTCAACCAGAAAAAGTCATGATGATAGGCAAAACTGAATATACACGACTCATTTGGAGCTGAGCA
Source organism: Dasyprocta punctata (assembly GCA_004363535.1). Taxonomy (NCBI): domain Eukaryota; kingdom Metazoa; phylum Chordata; class Mammalia; order Rodentia; family Dasyproctidae; genus Dasyprocta; species Dasyprocta punctata. Next base: position 34,137 of record RJWM01002297.1, on the reverse strand, counting down.
CTCACACGGATTTAGTGTTACAGAGTCCAGGTTCAAACCCCAAGCTCACCATTTATTAGCTACACAACCTCGTACAGACCACTGAACTGATTTTCTCAGTGTAAAAAAGGAGGAAATTAATGTAGACTGGGAATCATGTGAATCAAATGAAACAAGGCATGTGTAAAACGTTTTAAGGCACTGTATAAATATTTGATGCTGTTATTGAACAGATTTTCCCTTTGAAAGATAGACAAGGGGAGAATTTAGCAATTATTTAAATGATTTATCAATTATTGAGTACACTTTTTACATTCAGGAATCACCCACATATTACACAATTGAATCTAAATAATTGCATTTATCTATCTATCATCTATTTATCTGTATCTCTGCCAACCTGTTATCTGTGAATCTATCTATGAATACATCTGTTGTACATCCTACACAATGTCACCACACAGTGAGTCAAGATCCAAGCTTAGGTCTGTTTTTCTCTCAAGCCTGCATAACTCCTGTTATTTCAGTTCATCCTGGTGCTGGTTACAGGGAGCCATAATGAGTCAAAAATGGAAGAAAGAACATTGATCATCTAGTAAAATGATTTTCTAATGTTTGTAGAAGTATGCTTCTGTCTTCTTAAGCAGGCGTGGGATTTTGGAATAGTGAATTACTTTGGGCTTGAAAAACACTGATCTAGCCCATCACTTTCATTTTTACTATTGAAAAAAAAAAGCAGAGGCCTAGAGTAGCTAAATGATTTACTAAGGAACATTCTTTTCAATGTCAAATTAAAAACAAGGAGCTCAGACTCATGAAAATTTAGTACTGTATTTCTCTATACTCTTCCTACATTATTTCAACAATGACACTTGAAGAGTCTCAGCGGATATGATTCTTATTTTCCATATAAATTCTGGACCAGTTAAAAGATACATAAAGCAGTTTTCACATGAGAATTAAAATATGAGCCACATAATTCAAGGGCCTCAGACAGACATAGTTCGTTGTGTGGCAGGCAAATCTGCTTCCTAAAACCAGGATTACCTTTTCACAGGTAGCATTGCACCCTCTGTTTATGACAACATGCTGCATCAGTTAAGAAAACCATCTTATTATTAAAATTCTTACCTGAGGTTTAAATATCTAGATGTCAAATACAGTTAAAGTGATTTTGAAAGAGAGAAGAAAGAAGAGGAAAGAAAGGAAAATGGAAGAAAAGAAAAAGAATGAAGAAGGAAGGGGCAAAGAGAAGGATAGAAGGTGGAGTAAAAAAGGAGAAGAAAAGAAGGAAGAGGGGAAGAGAGCAAGGGGAACAAAAGAAGGAAGGGTAAGGCAATAATGTAAACCAAGACAGCAAGCATAAGAAATGATTTGGAAGTGGATCTTCTGGCCATAGCTATTACCATGCGAGCTAGAAATTAGCAACTCAAATTAATGATCCCGAAACTGAAAACAAAAATTAAATGACTGCTTTAAATTATTATGCCCTGAACAACAAGAGGTATTTTAACCATGTGTACTTTATAGTCATTGTGGCACCCACAGATCTCAGCTACCGGCCCTTCCTCTATGAGAAAGTAGATACAATCCAAAAGGTACAATAGATATTTTGAAAGTGAAAGGGGAAGAAACTGCTCAAAAGGAAAGAACAACAGGGATGGGGGAAAGGAGAAAAGAAAGAAGGGAAAATATTTTATATATATATATATATATATATATATATATATGATAGATACACTACTAATCTCTGTTATCTCATCAAAAAGAATGATTGGTTTCATTGTCTGATCATTTTTTCATGCCTATGTCTTGTAATCTGAGCAACTATTTTGAAGGTAACAATACACAATATACTAAACATCGTTAATCTATTATTTTGTTTTGAAATTCTGTGTCATACTTTTTATTTTTTTTTATTTCAAAAGAAAAGAATAACTGTGATATTTCTCTCTCAGCTTCAATATTTTAAATTTAAAGATGATACATAAATTTCAGAGTTTAAAATGACATAATTAAGATATAATTGTATTGTTATTGTACACTGAACTGATATAAATAGATTACTTGCTTACACTATCCATTGTTTTATCAGTGTATAAAGCTATACATATGATACAGACTGCATTAATACTTGCAAAAATGAGAGAACTAATGCGTGAAGGAATCCATCAGATACTATCCAAGTCACCAGGACTATGAAGAACAATAATGGGATAGTACTGTACAATGACCACAGATATCCTGTAGCAATGATAGTAAGAACTATAATCATGATCTGTGCAAAAAACTATAAAACCCAATAATCTTATTTTGCTTAGAAAACAAGTCACAAAGTATCTTCTAAGTGTAATAACTTTGCTTCTGAGTCTAAGTTTGTGCCTACTTAGTACAAATAAAAGAAAAAATGGCATTCCTAACAAAGGAAATAGCTTGAAGAAAGAACAAAGTGGGGCAAACCATGAAAGAGAGAGAGAACTGGGGACAATTACCCAGTTGACCACCAGAATGGTTTTAATCTATCAAGTGAAGATACTCAAGAGTAGAACTGATGGGATATACAGACTTTTCTACAATTTATCTTTTTCTAGAAAGTTTTATTACACTAACTTCATGATGTTCTAAATCATTGCTTTATGGAGCTTATATATTAAGTTCACTTGTTATATCACATATGATTAACTTTTGTACTACTAATGTAAAGAAAGTTACCATAGTAAGAATCAAGTCAGTTTCTTCAAATACTGACACTGAATAAAATGTCAGATATGACCTATAAAATGACTTCAAATTGAATGATTGGTTTCAATTATGGGAGATACGTGAGAAAATGACATCAGTATTAAGACAGGTGGAACACAAATCAGGAAGGTCTGTGTATATAATGAAGCATAACAATGTGTTTGACCTTCATTAATGTGAACATAAAGTTTGTAATTATAATCTGGAGTCTGGCATTCTCAAATTTAAATTTTAGAAGAGTTACTCTAGGTCATTGAGAAGAATGAACTGGAGTGCCTGAGACAGAGGAAGAACCTAGCTGTGGGATGCTGCTATTATCAAGGAAAAGGATGATGCCACTTGAAAAAAAGCAAGTGATTAGTGATAAAAATATATATATATGGAGAAATACAATAGCAAAATTTATGGAATCTGGTTGACTAATTTTACATGAAAGTTGAGGAACATAATGGAACCAAGATGAGTGTGTAAGATTGACTTGAATGGAAATCACAGTAATCAGATATTGCTGTTCAGACAGACCACCAGATAGAACCTAAGAATCTTGATAATAAGGAAACATTTGTTTTTGCTGGTTACATTATTGCATGTCTGCAAAGGATTGACTCCCTCAGCCAATCTAGATGGCAGAATGTGAGTTGAGCTCAGGACTATTTCATGCGTCATTCATTCTCTTTGAACCAGATACTCTTTGGATCAAGGATGTCTCATGGAAAATGCAGGAAGGAAAGCAGAATGTTGCAAATACGTTTAAGGCATAGGTACACAAGAACACAATGTTATTTCTGCTATATGCTATGGCTGAGCCCAACATCATGAGGGCAGTAATACTCCAATCACACGAAAAGGTAGCTATGAGACGAAGGAGCTAGGTGTAGAATTCCAATTTTGAATGCAGAGAAGTACTAAGAACAGTTATTCAGTTGACTACCGCAGCTATGTTAACAGATCAAAGAAGAACAGTCATGAGTAGAATTGACAGGAGAAAAAGATTTTTCTACAATAGATTTCTTGCTACGAAGTTTTATCATACTGACTTCATGGCATTCTAAAGTCATTGCTTTATGGAACTTGTATACCAGGTTAACTTGCTGTATCACAGTTGATTAAGTTTGGTAATGCTACATGTAAAGAAAATTGCCACAATAAGAATGAAGTCAGCCTTTATGAATACTGACAATGGATAAAGTGTCAGATAGATGTCAGAGCTTCATGGTTTCAAATTTTGTTTCCAAGAATGAATTTTTCCTCAGAAATTGAATGCTACTGTTTTCAAATGCTGCTGTATTCCTAAGGACCAATTTTGAGCTCACAAATATTCTCCTACTGGTTGAAAACATGGTCATTGTCAATATGAAGAAAGAAGTAGCCGTGTTTTTGTTAATGGTTCAGAAATGACTAAAGATAAATAGCCAGAAAAATAACCAAGATACATTTCAGCCCTTTCCACTTCCTGACCTGTGAAGGGATCTTTTGGTCTAACTCCTTGATGCACCTGGCTACAAATTAGATGTGATTATAGGGTGTATCTGCAAGCTTATCAGAACCAGCTGAAATTCATACCATGAGAAGAGGAATCCCTTTGGTTAAATCTCTGTGGCAGTTGGAACATCCAAAGATGTTCATATCCTAATCCCCAGAATCCTGTGAACATCTTAACTCACATCGTAATGGGTAAGTAAGGTTGCAGAGGAAACTAAGTTTACTAAGCAGAATATTTGACATAAATTATCCTGTATTATCCAGGCAGGCCAAATGTAATCATCAGGTTCCTTTAAAATAGAAGGGGAGGTAGAAAAGGATGGCAGAATAAGACAGATATTTGAAAATATTTCATTTTTGGCTTTGAAGTTGGAGGAAGTCACTACAAACTGAAAAATACAGGTGGTCTCTAGAATTTGGAAAAGGCAAGAAATGGATTATACCTAAGGATGATCAGAATAAAGGCAGGCCTGCTGACAGCTTGATTTCCATCTAATGTGATCCACTTAAGATAGCCTACTTGTAAAACGGTAAGACTTTATGGTACTTGGTTACAGCAGCAATAGTAAATGAATGCAGACTCCAATGTTTTTATTTGTTTGTTTTGTATTTGTTTTGTTTGGTTTTTGAACTAGATGTCCAGACCAAACCTTCTTTAAAGAAAAAAAATTGTTGTACAGGGATTTAAAATCAGCCCATGATGACCACCACAATAGCACAATGCAATAGGTACCTTCCTGAAAAGGACACAGAAAATAAACAAATATGATTTCCCCCCTTTACATCCCTAAGTTTCTAAAATTCTCTCAAAATAATGATGTTCCAAGTTAAAAACAACCATACAAGTTATGTCCATTTTTTATGTACCTCTTAGATATTTAGCTTGTCCTAGGAATTATTTTCTGGTAGGGAGATAGGATTTATTGGGAGAAAATGAAAATATCCTTCCAGTAAAGTGCAAATTTAATTTACCTATGGGATTGTGAATTACCTATTCATTAAAAGTACATACATATTACACATGTTTAGTAGACACTTTATAACCAATGATTATTCAATGTACAATTTCAATATCTTAGTTATATACATACATATATTATGGGTCTCTATACTTATCACAAGTAGAGACCTCTGCTTTATGCATGGTACTAATGTTTGTGCTTTCCTGCTCCAATCTTATCTCATTCCAATGGCAATGAATTCAGCTTGGCTGCTGTTTCATGTATGCCTCTCTAGACTCTAACAACATATCTGGCTTATTTTTCCTGCCCCATAATTGTTGAAGTATTAATTAGCATCGATGCAATTGAATTGAAACAAACCATTTCACAATCTGTAAACGAATTTTGTAGATCAGACCTGTGGTACCAATGGATTTTAGACATAATGAGAAAGCCAAGGATAAGCAATAATATTAGCATAGGCACCATTTTAAGTTGATGGACTAATAAAAGACAACAATGAAAGGAAGAAAAATATCTGTGGACAAAGTTTTAAAAGCAAGAATAATTTATTCTTCTTGGCAATAGAAAAATACATTGAAATGGGTTGATAATATGACTGTATGTTGAGCGTTTATTTGTAACTGGTTTTCCTTTCCATTCATTTTTGTACAGTATTCTAGAATAACTTTGCACCGATTTTTCCATCTCTATAACTGTAAAATGTACATGAATTTAATCAATAGTCTCAAGGGACTAATTAGTTTTAGATATCTTCAGGATATTTAGAATTTAAAACGCTGCTGTTGAAAATGTGACTATGCCTTAAATGATATTCCAGGAGTGTTACAAAAGGAACTCAAAGCTGTTTAAAATAAACAGGCTCTTTGGCAGTTCAGTGCACATGGGTTTCATCTTATATTACTATTTCGTTGGATTGAGTTAAATTTTCCAAGTTAAATAATTACTTGGCTGATATACACCGCCGTAACCCCTCCCCCACCCCACCCCCGCCGCCGCCAGATTCTCATTTGCTATTTCCAGTCCTCAAACACTTCAGGATCTAGAAGACTTACAGGAATCTGACACCAAAAGAGTGTGGCCAAAAAGCATGTAAGGATAGCCTGATAAACCCAGAGCAATTAGACTCAGATCTATGAATCATATTCTCGTGGCTATAACAATTTGAGTCACATTAATAGGATTAAATTATTTTAGATTAAACAAAATATTTTTGAATTTTTAAGCTGAACGCTGCCCCACACTCGACCAGTCAAAAGCCCACACACAATGAGATAAAAGGAAGACCAAAACATTTTGGAAAAAGAGACCATTTTCTGTATTCATATCCAGCACTTGAACAAACTAATCAAAGAATTCAGCAACTGGACATGTGCTGGCCTTTTCTCTCTTACTGAGATTGCAGCTGTCCGGCATCCAGTCACAGCAGGATGAAAACAGCTGGGGCTCAAGGAGGAGGAGGACACCAGCATCCACCACACAGAGGCCACCTTTTAGGAAAAGAAGTTGCTCTGTAGATATCTGTGGTGGCTGAGACCTGGGAATGCAATTAGAAGAGATGGCACCATGTCAGCTGCCAAGATGGCAGTGAAATATGAAATGAGGAGTGATACAAATGCCAGGGGACAGGATTATGTGACTATTCATGATATTTTGTTTAAAAATGCACATGTTGGTAGTAAAGCATTCAGTTGAGATTGTGTATGTACACGCATGTGTGTGTGTCTTGGGTCTTGGTTCATCACTTGGTGATTTGGGCAGGTATTTTAAATTCTTTGAGTCTCATGAGGACACTGAAAATAAATTCTCAGAGTCAGGTTTTTCTGAAATGTAGAAAGATTGTCTAATTATAGTACTGACCTAAGGAACACATCTGGTTTCCAGTGGATATTGTACCATCAGTAATGAAGTAAAACTGCTTGGGATAGAAGAAAATACAGTGTAAAGAAACCTCTCTTACACTTTTTGCCTTTATGTTACATTGAAAACTGAGAATTCTTTTGAGAAGTACAGAGCAAAATATTCTTCATTTTCATTAACATTTCTCCTTTTAAGAATTAAAAAAAAAATCAGAGTATAAAGAATTAAATAGAAGAGCTCATAGTGGTTCATTGCTTCCTTGAAATGTCCATTTCAAGAAACATAAATTACTGAAGCAAGAACGAAAAGAATTCTATAAGTAATACAAGCTATCGTATGTACTTTTGAAATTTGTATTTCCACATGTTCCATAATGGGAATATGATTCCAGTTTTAAATAATGTAAATGAATAAAAAAGTTTTCTCCTGGAATCATATTTTCAGTTGCATTTCTTACAGCTGTAAATATGAAAAACACATTTCTTTCAACTGACCCTGATAGAGTAGAAGAGCTGAGGACAAGTTCTTTGCTATGCTTCTCAGTTTTCATGTTTTTTAGATGCTAATTTGCCAATGGATCCAGCTAGCATAGAGACTCCACCAGTCTGAGACCTTACATCTCTCCGAAGACTCATTGAAAACAATAAGAAGAAAGGTGAAGTGACTAAGTAGAAAAAGGGGCAAGAGTTTGGCCAAAGATATTGTGGGATTCAAGACATAATATAGGAAAAATATCTAAATTATTTCAGTGGACAAAAGGTAAAAAGTCAGAAAGAAAACAAAAGAAGATAAGTCAAAGCAAAACACAAGGGAAGGAAAGAGGGAGAAGAGGAAATGAAAGTAAAAATATCATCCACAAGATCTATATAAAGCATAGATGGAGAGAAATAAAAGAAAAAACAATTTGAGGAAAAAAAAAACACATACCTTCCTAAATAGCATTTCATTCAAGATCAAAATGTATTAAAATTATAACATATATTAAAAATAAGAAATTTTTGAGACGTTAAAAAAAAGGATGAATTGAAAATAGAAGTTGCAAATCAGAAGAAATGAATGCACTCCTGTCATAGAACAAAATCATAGATTAGAAACAGTCACAACCGGCTTGGGCTACAACGCGAGCACAAGACCGGCCTGAGCTACACAGTGCGACCCTGCCTCAAAAAACCAGGGCCAGGAGTTTGGCTCAGTGACTTAAGCACCTGTCTGACAGGCGCGAGGTTGCGAGTTCAACCCCCGGTGCCGCCAAAAAAAAAAAAAAAAAAAAAAAAAAAGAAACAGTCACAAATTAAAAAGACACAACTTGCCTGGAGTTGACATTCAGCTTGACCACTAGAGTCTATGAGCTTGGTCAACTGTTTGAACTATGAGCTTCTATTTCCCTTCCTGGATAATGAGGAACAGGAATAGGTTCCTGCACACAGGTTCCTGCTCTTTGCTTCAGCCACAGTGCTGTTCTTGGGGGTCTCCACTCGCATCCTTTACACTGGGTCATTCCAAAATGTGTTTCTCGTGTTGCTCGAATGGCTCCCTGATTCATCCTCACCCGGATGCCCCCTCAATAAAAATCGCAATTCCCTACAAATACTTAAATACACAGTCTTGCCTTACAGTGTTTCTGACATGCTATGTCTCTTGTACTTCCATGCATTTCACTGTCACATCCATTATGTCCTTTCTTATTGATTGTCTGTGTCATTTTCCATTGAAGTTCTAAGAGGTTGGGACTTGGAGTATTTGGGTCGTTGCTACATATCTGGCACCTACCCTGTACCTACCTGAGATTCAAGATATGTTCACATGTGCACATGCACACAACCATATTCATTTATTGAGATCTGTTGTACACATCTCACTTGACTATATACTCTATTAAATACTTTATACACATACTTTGATTTATTTATGAATAATGCTGAAGTGTAACTTATTGTCGATTTTTTTCAGGTTATTACTAATTTGCAAAATTTTCTGTTTCCAGTACATTCTGCTCACTATTAGGCCTTGCCCAATACTTGTATTTGGGTTTGATCTAAAAACACATCAATATATTCACTCTGTATAAATTCACTCAGCCCAGCTCACTCAAGAAGTATGCACTCATTTTAAAATTTACCTGTTTAATTCTGTACATTGCATTTGTTCAGCCAAACTCTTGACCTAATGTCATGTACTGTGCTTGTAGTTCTCTCATCAGAGGTATCTAAACAATTACAGACTTAATAAAAAAGGCTCATTTTGCTATTGTTTAGGCATCATGAACCTATTTTTAAAGGAGTACTTTGTAAAACAGTAATTAGCATTTTAATGTAAATTATCTACAAGCAATAGTTTTGTGGAAAACAAACTATTTTGTTCTTTTTTTTTAGTTTATTAAAACTCTTCTACTGTTCTCTCTGATTTGATTTTTGGCCTCTGCTCACTGATGTGACAGATTTAATGACCATGTGTCTGTATTCCAAGAGCCTCCTGTTTAGCAGGAAAGTGCTGCTCCTCTGGAATACGCCAGTCCCCTCTCATCCGCTGACCTTTCCCCTCAAGACATTCATCACCGGCGACACTGACTGATGAGCAGTATGATCCCCTGACCTCTAATTTATTAATGCTGATGTTCTTGACACCCTTCATAGTCTCCCAGGATCCACACAGCTGCCTAATATCACCCGTGGACCTTAGTTCCCAGAAATACTTTCTATTTCCTTGCTGCATGACACATATTACTTGCACACCTATCAAGCATGAACTGTCATTTTTATTTCTCTTATTGCTTTTCAAAATCTTCACACCCCCTCCCATCCTTATTGACATTTTCAGGTCATTCCTCTAGTAACATATAGTTTGTACCTCTTAAAAGATCATTTTCTGATTAAAGAAACATTCTTCCTGGTCGAATATTCTCATCAACCAGGTGAGAAATTCTACATCCTCAATGAAAAGGAAATACAACCCAATTAGAGCTCATCCGTCTGTAGTTCATGAGAACCATGTTCATGGTCTCAAATAATAATTACTACTTTCAAGACTGTTTTAGTTACTTTTTTCATTGCAGGGACAAAATACCCAACACCCAAGTTAAAGAGGGGAAAAAGTTTATTTAGCTCACAGTTCATAGAGGTTTCAGTTCATAATCAGCTGGCTCCAAGATAGGGTGGCACGTGGCAGAGGGGCAACAGTTCGTGGTGATGGAAGACAGCAAAAACAACAAGTGAAGGAAGAGAGACAGACATGGCTCTTCCCTCCATCCTTTGTATTGTATGCAGGCTACAAGCCCTAGATTGGGTAGAGCACTCACATCCTTAATCCCAGCTTTGCACTTACAACCAATCACAAACTCTATATTCGGCTACCTCAGAAAACACCCCCCTTCTATGACTGCATGAGGTTTTGGGGGGACATCCACTCAAACTGTAACAATTACTCTTTCCTAGAATAGTCTGCAGTTCATGCTGATGTTAATAAAATATTTCATAATAATGACTACCATATATTATTTTAAAATTATTTTTCAAAATGGAAGAATTAAGAGAGAAAGGAACAAATCTGAATTTAATATTTTGAATAGTAAGAAGTCTTTCTCCAATGTTTACCATGTTTTCAAAAAAAAAAAAAAAGCAGTGCACAAAGTAGCTTTTCATTTAATCTGTCAATCATTCCTAAATTTAAATATCATCATCTTTCTTATAAAAACAAGGAAGTCAAGTCACAATGAATGTTCCCAAGACTATGTGACTGGTCACTGGTGGAACCAGGATTTTATTAAAATTGTTCAGTAATTATTTTGAATTTACCAGCTTCATCTCACAAATCTTACTTGAAAAGGAAGCAGAGGCATTTGTGGACTGGGGTTAGAGAGAACAATGGCTGCACAAGCAAGCAAGCCCAGTCTGGGAACCAGCACCATGCTCAGGTCACAGCCAGACTGGGAATAGCCAGACTCCAGCCCCTTCTGGTAAGCAGGCTGGCAAACAAGAAGTACCAACACCACTCTGGCCCCCCACCCCATAAGCTGCTGGCTCATTTGGGGAACACAGACTGTGACGATAGCTGTCGAGGTGAAATGCAGTCAGATGTTTGTGGTGCTTTGGTGTTTCATTAACACTGCAGATATAGGGCCAGTGGTCTGATCATAGGTTCAGAAGATATCGCTAAGCAGTGTGTCATCTAGGAGAGATCTCCTTCTGAGGGTTACAGGCATTGTTGATTCCCTACGGTCGTCTTTTGAGGTCCTATATTATTTCCACTGTTTTATTGGGTTGCGTTTTGTTCCCTTTGGTTTTGTTTGATTATGTTAAATCCAATAGTGGGAAAAATTGTTTCAAGGATAGCAAAATATATTATGGCAGCAATTTTGGATTTACTATTGACTTGTTTTGAAGTTCTTTATTGAATTCATTGTTTTGTTTTTATTGTTTCTATTCTACCCTGTTCTGCTTGATTTTTACTATGTCTGAAATTATCTGCAGTTATATTGAGGACATCAAGGAGCATTATGGTAACTACTGTTGATTTCATTATGTTTTGAAGTCCTGTGTCTCTTACACTGGTTTGTTTTGATTGGTTTTATTCTGTTGTATCCTCTTTAAAATAAAAATTTAAAAAGAACAAAGAAAAAAAGAAAGAAATCTAAGCAGAGTGATGATGGTGATAATAGTGATGATAACTCAGTGTTAATAATTGGAGCTACCAAATCTTGTGCCAGGTAAAATTGTATGAAATTTACCTTCAAAATCCTGCATTTTTTCAATTCTCACGAAACAAGATTGTTGTCATTATTCCTATTTCATGCAACAGGTGATTGAAACTAACAAAGCTGACATGTTTTTCCTGAGAAAATGAAAGCATTTCTAAACAGATCCATTTACTATCTGTATCCTTGTTTTGGCACCATGCAGTTTCCAAAGTACACATCATTTCCATGAGAAAATCCTCTATCAGCAGTAATGGCCAATCGGCAAGTTGATGGACATCCTATTGAAGGAGTTTCCTCACCTTATTCATAAGCAGACTGTGAATTTCCTGATAGGAAGTGTTCTGTGTTACCTGCAATGTAGTCCACACATTCTCTAAAGGAGCAGCTGTGAAATAAATAGAGTGAAGAAAGGGAGGCTTAGAAAGATGAGCGGAGCATCAACCAAGCACCCCAGTTAGTCAACCTAGGAACACATAGCTCCAAGGTCAGAACTATGGTCCAATTTATCTTCTGATTCTCTTTCCCTGAATATCCTTTTACGTATTTAGAGATGGGAATTCAAATAATAAATTGAAAATATGCTCATATGGTAGCTAATTGATGGCTATCACAGATTGGAGCAAAATCTAATTACTAATCTAGTCTGAGTTTCTTTAATATTTACATACAATTAACTATTGAAGGTGACATTTATCCATTATTCATAGAATATTTATCATTTTTGTCTTCAGTTTGTCTTCCCTTTCAACGCATTTTGTCACAAGTCATTAGCAATAAAAACATAAAAATACACTCATGTAATAGTGAGATTTTGCTTCTTTTACATTTCAGTCTTAAAAGATAATTATTCTTACATGTTGCCTAATTTTGAGAAAATGTTTTCCTTCAGTAACTTTCTACCAATTTTTCTGTTCCTATTGGATAAAAATGAAGATTGTCAGACTCCTAAGAGACCCATATGCTTTGTGGTCAAAGAGTACCAGTAAAGTAGGTACTGTGATTGTTTTAGCACTGTGATTGTTTTATACTACTCAAAAAATACATATAATTGTATCAAGTGTTCTTCATTTTATGCATCAGATGGAATACAGATAAACAATAGATGTTCCAGGTCACTTTTACCTACTGTAAAGTATAAATGATCTATTGATTTAAGTAAAGTTTCAAAATAGACCAAAAGAAAACATAGAGACAAATTTAGTAATCAAAACATAAATCCATGAATTCAAATAAAGATAAATACTCAGATTTATAAGTAAATAGAAATTGAGACTGAAATTCTCAACCACTTATTTTTTTAAAAATGGACACATACTGCAACATGAATAAAATTTTAAAAGCTACAAGAAGAGAAAAAAATCAGCCATAAGGGATCACTATTCTATGAATATATATATAAATATATATATAAATATAAATAGATCTTAATGGGTGGGAAAGTTGTATGTTTTGGGGTTAAATAACCCAGAAAAATTGAAGTAATAAGTTTTATTCTTGAAATGGGTAAATTTTATATGTATATTGAATCTTCATATAGTTTTTTAAAGTCTATAAAATTTAATATCATTTTTTACTCAAATATTAGTCTGTTCACTTTCACTGCTTTTATTCAATATAGTAGTGACTATCCAAGCCAAAGAAACAAGAAAAGAGAAAAAAATAAAAGACTCAAAAAAGAAGGAAAACGTCAAAGTGTCCCTTTTGTTGATGAAGTAATTTTGTACATGGAAAAATCTAAAGCCTCCACCAACCGTAAGAACTTACAAACAAATTTACTAAGGCTGCCAGATATAAAATCAGGATGAAACACTGATAGATTTTTATAGAGCAAGCATGAAATTGCTGAGAAAGAAATCAAGACAGCAATCCTATTCAAAATAGCTACCAAGGAAAAACTGAACCAATAAATGAGCAAACAAACAAAAACACCTCTTGGAATACACTTAATCAAGAATGTGATGTTAGTCAATTATTTGATATTATACCAAATTTATGAGTTGAACAATTTAACCGGTGACAGCAAGGACTGGAGCTCCTCCAAGGATGAGAACAGCAGAGTCCATATCAGGAAATCAGCAGCATGCGATTTTCACCTAGTCTCCTTTTGTTTATTTCTTTATTTTTCACTTGAGCAAGAAAGGGATTTTTAAAAATGATTTTTAGTGATACATTTAATTTAATTTAATTTATTTTATTTTATTTTATTTTTATTTTTGGGGAGTGCAGGGAATTGAACTCATGACCTCGTGCTTACCAAGCAGGCACTTGAACCACTGAGCTAAACTCCCAGCCCCTGATTGGCACATTTTAAGTATACATAACAATAACATTCATCATAGGAAATTTATACCTGTACATAATATATCTTGCTTCTTCTTTTTCCCATTCCCCTTTCTGCCCTACGAGCCTTCTTGCCCTCCATATTTTCATAAAGTTTGTCTCCATTTTTTCCCTTTTGTTCTCCTTTTTTCTTGTCCTTGCCCTATCCTCTTTCCACTTCTCATTTTAACATATTATTTCCATTTCCCTTACTTACACTTTTGGTTTCTCATGCCAGAAGAATGATGCAGTATTTAAACTTGTGTCCAATTTATTTCACTTAAGAGTATGGTCTCAAGGTGCATCCATTTACCTAGATATATCTTATTTAGATACATCATTGTATAAACAAACCTTCTTTATTTATTCATCAGATATTTACAGACAAAATGATATTCTAAGTAAAAGAATCCAAAAACTCTACCAAAGACTTCTAGATTTAATAATCAAATTCAGTAGTGTAGCTGGGTGCAAAGTCAACGCTAAAAACCCAATAGCATTCCAGTACACAAATAACAAACCGACTGACAGAGAAATTAGGGAAACAACACCTTTCACACTAGCATACAAATAAATGCAATACCTGGGAATCAATCTATTGAAGGAAGTAAAAGACTTCCACGCTAAAAACTACAATACTCTGAAAAAGGAGATCAAAAAGAATATGAGAAAAGGGAAAGATATCCCTTGTTCTTGGGTAGAAAGAACCAATATAGCGTAAATGGTTATACTTTCAAAATTACTATACACATTTAATGCAATTCTGGATCAAAATACCAATAGCATAAATCACAGAATTAGAGAAAACAATCCCAAAGTTCATTTGGAACTAGAAGAGACCTAGAAGAGAAAAAACAATTCTGGGCAACAAAGGCATAGCAGAGGACATTACCATCTCTGATGTGAAATTATACTATAAAATGACTGCAAAAAAAAAAAAACAGTATGTCATTGCAAAAAACAAACAAACTGCAACAATAAAAACAGACCTAAGGATCAATGAAACAGGTTAGAAGATGCAAACATAACTTCAAACACAGTCAGTCACCTTATCTTTGAAAAAGGAGCCAAAAACTTTCACTGGTAGGGACTCTTTAAAAAATGGTGCTGTTTAAGATCAAAACTAGACACATACTATCACTGTGTACTGAACTAAAATTGAAATGGACCAGACGTGCAAATATTAATACAGAAACACTAAATCTACTGAAAGATAAAATAGGTAGAACTCTTGAAGACGTGATTGTAGGCAAATACTTTATGAACAAAACCCCAATTACACAGGAAATATCATAAAGAATAACTGGGATCTTACCTTATTAAAAAGCTTTTGCACAGTAAGAGAAACCACCAACAGAGTGAAAAGACAACCCATAGTGTGGGAAAAAAATGTTTGCCAGCTGTTCCTCAGACAAAGAATTACTATTGAGAACATATAAAGCAAAAAAAAAAAATCAGACTTTCCAAATTTAAAGACCCAATCAAAAGTGGCTGTCGGAAATGAATAGACACTTCTAAGATGAAGAGGTAGAAATGGCAATATTCGAAAATATATTCAACATCACTGGTCATTTGAGAGACTAGTTCATTTCCTATTAATTTGTTTTAACATTCTGCATCGTTATTTTTCTTTTTTTGTTTAAAAAAAAAAAAGCACTAAATTTCCATCTCACTTCCAGAAAGAATGGCTATTATCAACAAACCAGCCAATAACAAATGCTGGAGGGGCTGTAGAGAAAAAGGAACCCTTCTCCACTGTTGGTGGGAGTGTAGCCTGGTGCAACCGCTGTAGAAATCAATATGGAAAGTCCTCAAAAAGCTAAATCTAGAAGTTTCATTTGACTCAGCTATTCCCCTTTCTCAGTATCGCCCTGAAGAAATTAGAAGCATCACACCACAGCGATGTATATACTCACTCATGTTTACAGTGGCACAGTTTGTGATAGCTGAATCTTGGAAAGAACCCAAATGTCCATTACCCTTTTATCCCATCCCCTCAACAACTGTCAGGTGGGTCTTCCACACCCAGAACCATGCTCTCTCGTCTCAACTGGATGATCCCACTTAAATTGACCATTAATTAATTCATCGCAGTGTCTTTCAACCCAACAAATATGGTAATGAAGATTAACCATCACATAAGTTAGTGATCCTTACAATGAAAATTATAAAACATTAATGTGAGAAACTGAGGAAGGAACTTGGAAAGGCGTCCTGTTTGTATAGACTGAAAGAATATTTTTCAGAAGTTCACTTTAATCAAAGAAGAGAATAGATTCATTTCAATTCCTGAAATATTAATGACATTGTTTACAGAACTAGAATAAGCAATCACAAAATTTATATGAAACCATAAAAGCTCAATCTGTCCTCAGCATTAAACAAAAAGTTAAAGGCACTATGGCATTTGACTTTAAAATATAATAAAAAGCAACAGAACTTTTGCAAACAGAATGGGACCAAGAGTTGGAATAAACAGGGAGAGTTACCAGGGATAAGGGACAGAAAAAGAATAAAGACATGTTCTGTACCATGTACAAACTGCCAATGATGACTGTAACGCTATGTACTAAAAGTATGTGCTATTAAAATGTACCAATTTTAAAAAGCAATATTAACCAAAACACTATGATGCTAGCATAAAACAGATATTTGCACAAACAGAAGATTATAGAGAATCCAAAAGTAACTCTATGTTACTGATTTTTTGCCAGAACAATAAGAAAAAAACATTTGATAAGCCAAAATCTCTTTAGCAAATTATTCCAAGAAAACTATTCACAGCTAGTATTACATCATACTAAGCAACTTCTGCACAGTAAATGAAACAATAGAGAAAACGAAGAGACAACAAATAATATGATTTAAAAATAAGAAAGGACTTGAATAGGTGTTTCTAAAAGTATGATAAATAATGACCAAAAATTTATTTTAAAAGCATTTAAAATCACTACTCATGAGGGAATGCAAATCGAAACCACAGTGAGACATCCCCTCACCCTAGGTAGAATGACTATTACAGAACAGAACAAAAATAAGAAATTCTAGCAAGAATGTAGAAATTGGGCAACTCTCATATACTTTTTATATTGTTGATGGGAATGTAAATGACTGTAGCCATTAGGGAAAATAATATTGAGTTTCCTCCAAAAGCTAAAAGTAGATCTACCATATGACCCAACAATGCAATTGCTAGATATGTATCCAAAGGCATTGACATCAGTGTGTTAAAAGCAAATGTATGTTCACGTGTTAATCTCAATGCTATTCACAGTAGTGAAGGTAGGGAAATCAATTTAGGTGTCTACATTCAAATAACTGGATAAAGAAAATGTGTTACATATAAATGCTAAACATCTTAATCATAAACTGTATAATTTATAATTTGTAGGAACTTGGATGGAACTTAGAAACAATATGTTGCATAAATCAGGCATAGGAAGACAAACATGTGTCTTACTTCTCTGTGAGGAAAACAAGACAAAACGGTTCTAAATAGTTTGCCTCATGGAAGTAGAAATAGAATAGTGATTAGGAGAGCCTGGAAAGGATGTGGAAAATGGGGGATGTAGATAGGATGTTTCAGAGAAGCAAAGGTGCACTTGGAGAAGAGAAATAACTTCCCATATTCTATAGCTAAGTAGAATACCTGTGCCTGGAAAGCTCAATATTTCAAAATAGGAATTAGAAAAGATTTTTGAATGTTCTAAATATAAAGTAACAATAAACATCTGTGGGGATAGCTACACTGCTTACTCTTATCTGATCATTATTCATTTTGCATATGCAATGAAATGCCATGCTGTGCTTCATGTTTGGTGTGTGTTAAATTGCTATGTGTCAATTAAAGGTAAAAAATATTTATAAGAAAAAAATATTAGAATATGAGAAAGTTCACATTCATCATCTAATTGTTTCTTGATTTCATAGAAAGCACTACATTCTTAAAATTTTGTTCTTAAAATACAATTATATTGCTTACATTGGTCTGTTAATTTTAGTCATTATAGTCAAGTGCATTATCTAATAGCAGTACTTCCATATGTCTTCTTAATGTTTAATACTGTATTCCTCCTTAAAAATTTCTCAAATAATTAATCAGTAGATTTGAGAAATTTCACTTAGAATCCACCTATACAGATAGCAGACTAGATTTGGTATTTCATTTTCTGATTCCAGAACTATGTCTTGATATTCTTTCAGGGACATTTGTAGCTCTTACCCAGCAGAATGGCAATGATTATGAAACACGTGAAGGACGTTTGAATTTAACAATATCACGGTGTGCCTCCAGAGATATTATACCATAGAATGTTAACGTGTCTCATCTATTATAATAGTACATTTATCTGAGCCTATCTATATAAATGCTATAATAATCTTACATTTTTGCTTCCTATGAGAGTGTACATTGTAACTTAGAAGTAAAAAATTTGTACAGAAAAGTATAGTACACGGTAAAAATTTGTATATGTATTGTATATATAAGGAGACCCCTCAGTCAATATTTTAGCCAGGATCTGTAACCTAGGAGAGTTTTCCTGATGAAATAATTAAATTTTCAGTAGTGCTTTGGATTTAGCTAGCTAAAAAGGCTTAGAGCCTTAATCTTTGATGAGGAAAGCAGCATTTCAAGAAACTAAACAAGACAGAACTTTACATTTCAAGGGAATTATTAGTAGGTCTGAATGACTGAAACAGAATAATGAGGAGCTAATGTTTTGAGATAGCGATAGTGAGGCTATTCTTTTGATATTTTTGTTGGGTCATGTCCAGGGATAATAATGTAGCATAGGCAGAGAGTACAGGTTAGGAAGTTTTCTATTAGATTAATTTAGATTAATTTTTTCCAAAAATTTGAACCAGGTTTTGGCAGAATAAATAGTTAAGTTTCCCAGGTTCATTTCAAACTTGTGATCCTCCTGCTTCAGTCTCTCAGGGTGAGGTAATTAGAGGTCTGCTGTACCTGGCTCTAACTTTCATTCACATTTAGCATTAGTGAACAAAGAAAAAAAATTATCCCAGAATCTAAAATTAATATAAATTAATACATAGCAGAAACAAAGAGAAAGCATAGTAAACAATTTCATTGTTCAAATAATATATATATATAAAATTTATAGTAAATACATTTTATATACATATATACAATTTACATTATGAGCTAGAGATTTTGCTAAACAGAGCAACCAGTGGATGGTCCAAGGTTATACATTTGCCCCTCTCATGGTCTAGTTTGTGATGCAAGGAGCCTTGTACAAATGATGCATACAGAGTTCTTACCAATAATCTTTCCCTTATAGCTAGGACTTTCCTGGCAGAAAGGCAAAATGACCACAAATTTCCGTACCCACAAATGCCACACAGTAACATGATTGTACCAATCCAGGTGTAATATGCTTGCATTGTAGTAAAAAAAAAGCATGCC
This sequence comes from Dasyprocta punctata, assembly GCA_004363535.1. NCBI lineage: Eukaryota > Metazoa > Chordata > Mammalia > Rodentia > Dasyproctidae > Dasyprocta > Dasyprocta punctata. Next base: position 14,672 of record RJWM01002297.1, on the reverse strand, counting down.
TACTCATGGCATTGTGTGAAGTATCATACATATCAAATAATTTAAAATGTCAAAGCAATGCATGCTGATTTTGGAGGTTTAAATCCAGCCCTTACAAAACCTATAAAAGAATATCCATGACCCTGAATCACTGAGATCAGAACAGAGTATAAAATGCATGCAAAACTCACAATGATGGGAAATAATTCCATTATCACTCTAAGAAACAATGCGTAGGAATAGAAATACCTTTATATTGCATGAGATGTGAGAAAAAATACAGCACATGTTTAAATTTTTAAAAATTAGAGACAGGTTGTCGTTAATTGCACTCAAAATACTCGTTTTGTTTTGCACTAAACCCATCATTCTTACCACTTTCTGAAAAGGTTCTGAAAGTATTCTTTCAAGAGTGTCTTTATTTGTTTTGTCCTGGCTGTGTCAATGTCCTGAATTGATTCATAATGTTGAGATTCTGTGGTCATTTTCACTTTGGAACAAAACCAGAAGTTGTATGGAGCCAGATCTAGTGAAAAGTTTTATAAGGACACACACCAATAGTTTTAGGAACCTACATTTCCATCACATGATGCTTAACAGCAGCATTTACAGAATTTTATTTATTTTTTATCACGTTCAGTAAAGACACTCACAAAAGAAGACTTCTAGAACTGCTTCAGAAGTGACATGAATGATACCAGAGATGAGAGTGTTCAAAACCAGTGGAAATACTTTGAGGAGCATTACTGGCACTGTGACTTTTACTCTAAAGAGGTCAATTGAAAAAATAATAAAAGAAAATGATCATTTATACTAGAAAAATAATTATAAATACAGGCAAAACCCAAAAAATATTTACATGGTTGGAAGTTTAAACCTATAACATTTAATAATGTATAACAATGAGTTAGCAGAGAAAATGCAATTGTTGTAAGAGTGACTGTTAGGTAGTATATAGCAGATACTAACTAGAGTACAGCATATCACAGTTGAAACACTCCTGCTTTAAATGCCTGTAGTTTAATTGCCTGTAGTGCAGTTGGGATAATAAGTCTTTGTTGGTAGCTTCATCACGGAACTCTTCCTGAAACTACTAAATTTTGTTTATTGTATCTTTTTCCTATTGCCAGTGTCTTTTTCTCATACTCTTCTCTCATCCTCTATATTTTATATGTCCATTTATTCTACCCTTACCTAAACTCCCTTCATGAAAGTTAAATCTAATTTGTTGTGTGTAACAATGACTTATCTGCTCAGAATTAATTACATATCCTACCACATGGGGACTCGTCTGATCCAGTTAAATCACAATTCTTCACTTTACAACTCAATAACTTGTTCTCCAAAAAATGAAAAAACAGGACAATAGAACCAAAAATATTATTCTCCCAATACTTTTTTTTCATTTTCATACTCAATTCTGATTCAATATTCATTTCACCTAACAACTACTCTCTGAAATTAATGAACCATACCTTCTAAATGAGAATTGCAGCATCATTTCTATAAAATAAAATAGAGCACGGTGTCTTAAAATCTAACAATTTAGCCAAGTGACGATAGAGACCACCTTGCAAAGGAAGCATTGTGAAGTGGCAGCGATTATTTTCCTTAGTGCTAATGCTTTGAATGCAGTTTGTCCCCCTACAATTTTTGTGCTAGTTCATTGATGACAAGATTGAAACTGGTTGGATTTTTGGAGGTTGATTCTAGTGGAAGGTGGTTAGGTCATGGGAGAGCCTCTGTTGGTTAGATTTAGAGCGCTCTTGAAAGGGCAGGTTAGGTCTCATGAAATGATTTGTTGCAGTAACAACAGGTTGTTACAAAGAGAACTGTATGCTTCCTGGGATCAGTGTCTTCTTCTTCCTCTGTGTGACTTCTCTGTCTCTTTCACATTTATTCCCACTCTGATGCCATCGTCCATGAAAGCTCTAACCACAGTCTGAACAGATATAGATACCTAATTTTAGACTTTCAGCCTTCAGAATTATGAACATTATAAACAGCAACAAGACCATGAAAATACAGTATTCACTAATTTCATCCAGAATACCTGTTTCAATTTCAACCATATCTTTTCCTTTCCCCTAGAACTTTTATCTTGAGTTCAAAGTCAACTGTCTCCTTATGCTTTTCGATGTAAATAATAAACACAACCTCTCGGGAATGAGCCAGCGATTGCTGCTGGGTCCATGCTTGTCTGAAGTGAGAAATCTTCACAAAGCAGGTTACTGTGTGTCGGTCAGGCATTCGCATTGCTCACTGCTGTTTTTCTTCCTTCTGCGTACATTTCTGCTCCTTTTAAATTAGAGCTGGCTATGGATTATTTGAGCTAGTGAGTTGCAGGTGGAAATGACATGTGTCATTTCTGGGCCAGAGTATTTTATGGGAAGTGTGAGACTTTACAGTATTCTCACCCACTACTGTGGATGTCATGGACATTTACGGGAATAGCAATCTGGATGTCACTCACTGGGCTGGACACGCAGTCCCCTGACAATCCGTTTTAGACAGAAAGCAAGAGAAACATTAAAATCTTTCTTTTATTATTTTTCTTATGTATTTATCAGAATGTTTGTTTTTAATTTTTTAGCTATTCTGACAGATAGTGAGTTATGCTCATTATTGAATCTACTATGACACTTACCTCAGCGTTTGCATATGCTAAGCATTTCTGACATATTTTGAATTGAATTTATTTCTCACATTTTGTCATTTCTTCTAGTAAATGGTTATTTGATATACTAAATTCTTGGGAAAGTGTGTCATATTTTACAAATGCCATCAATACTCAAGTATTTTAAATATCATAGTTAATATGTTTGTTATTTTAAATAGAATCACATGACATTCTTAGACTAGATGAGAATATTCTGAGTGGATTCTTTATTATTAACTTGTTACTTTACCCAATGATTCGAGTTTTGTATTAGAAGAAAATTGTGATATTCTTCTTAGAAATAGCAAAAAAAGAGTCTTATTTTAAATCAAAATGCTCTTATATGTTCATAGCATTTATTAAATGTTAAGGTATTCTATAGTAAAATTCAGCCAGATTTAATGAAATATAACCAAACCCATACCACAAATCTCCTGAAGGATTATTTACTTTAAGGGGTAATCAAGTTGAGGCTAAAAAATTCCATCTATGTGCATAGAAATACAGGATGCGTATGTGTGTTTTAAAATAATCCTTATGAACTTTGTAATCAAATACTCAAATGAGACCTCCATATGTTATATGTGGGAGGTAAGGGCTCTCTAACCGGGGTACCGAGAATAACCACCAAATTCACAGTCCTATTGGGATAACATTTATTACCATAAAGAATAGTATTGCATTTGAAATCTGAGGTTAAACATTTACTACAAGGTTTATGAGGAGACTATGAATCTCAAGCAAATTCACTGCATGAGAAGAGTGAATCTACTATCAAAACCATGAAAAGAATCAGTCATCTAAATGCTTAATACATTCTGTTAAATCCACTTAATAAACTGTTCGCCTCATTTGTGTGCTCTTCCAAAGTCCATAATGCAAGACATGCCTAACCTTTAAATTACAGTCCCTTTTAAGGCCTTGCTAAAAAGGTAAATAATTCACACGTATTTGTTATGGAAAAAATCCACCAAAAACAGCTAACCTTATGCCACTGATTTTTCTAAGCTACTTAGTAAGAACAGATTATTATCCACTCTAATGCAAAGAGAATATGTTTTAATATGCAACATGCATCTCATAAAAGTAGTCTAAATCACAAAAGATCATAAATGTCACAGATAAAGTGAAAGGTGGAGTTGATAATTTTTCAAAGCATCCTAGAGGATACCTAAATGTGTTCTAAATGGTTCACAAATACTGTCTGAATTATCATGTTTTGTACTGGATTTTTAAAAAATGTGACTGTTTTAAAAACCTCACACATGAAAGGTCAGGGAGAGTTAACCGACAATACTACAAACCCTGGAAAAAATCTAATTAACACCAACTTCATATTCTGAGAATATTTTGTTAGACTGATTAGAGGCTAGAAAGGAAACAGATGATACTTGGGAAACGTCCTTTTCTCCTTACTCTATATGTATAATTTCCATTTTGGATAATGAAAACTTCATACATGAAACAGTGAAGGAGTAGACCAGAGCATATTTTCTTCCTTGAAAAGCACTATTTCAACAGCAGAGGAACAGACTGCTGGGGTCAGAAGGGTCCTGGAGCTAGACGGTATTTGCGAAGCCAAAGAACAGGTTTTAGTGTGAAAGAAATCCCCCATGGCCAAATGATGGAAGCATAAGGAAAGTATTCTGATGAATATGAAGCATGTTAATCATTATTTACTTCTCATCATAAAATAGCATATAACAAGCTTTCCTTTTTCTGCACGTAGCTTTCGGGGCATATATTTTCTCTGACAAATAGCAAATGCTAAAGCAAGTTAGTGGCAGGCAAGCCTTAAGAATGGCACAAGGCACAATGACCACCCAAGCTGAGGGCTTGCTGTTGACCTAATACTACTACCAAATAAACAAAAATCACAAGATGAGAGGAAAAAAAGCCAGAATTTTAGTCCTTTAGGATCAAGCATGCATTTTTCTCCAGAAACTTTGATATCTTTCATCAAAAGGTAAGAAGCAAAGCAGGTGGCATTACATTCAGAAAGATTAAGGCAATGCCCATTCATTTCTAAGTTATATGACCCATGCCAGATGTACCTATTAGCCACCCTTATCTTTATAATAACAGTAATGATATTCTATTACAATCATTATTTCATGTGCTTTCCACTCCTTTGACATAGTTATTTGACTTCAAAGGAAAAAATTTATTTTCTCTTTCAATCTTCAGAATCTGGTACATAAGTCAAAATGCTTAAATAAAATAATATATTTATTTTGTGTTTGTTCATTAAAATGGGTTAGCTATGCTTAAATATTTGATTGCTAAACTTTGATATAGAAGAATGCAAATTACGGGAGATGTTATAATGTCCTGTATTCCAAGTGATTTTATATTTTCTACCGTTTTGGTCCAAAAAGATGAATAAATATTGATTACATAAGGAATAGGTATAAACAGAGAAGACAGTGTTAAAATTCAAATCCAAAAAAAGTATTATGAATAAAAGAATGGTATATTTTTATGATGACCACTTTTTTAAACTAAAATTCGGCTCAAAAGCTACATATCCAGCATAGACTGGAAATAAAATCCCATTCAAAATGGTGAGGGCAAATAACACAGAGATTACATGTATTAGAGTGTTAACCCATATAACCAACATGGCAGCATGATCCCTACTTAGTGTGTGATGATCCATCATCAAGTAAACAGTATTAAGAGAGTTTTATGGAACAGGATTGAGAAATATCAATTACAAACAAAATCACAAGGAAAAAAGAAGCATAGAATTTCATAGATTTTTATACATCCTAGAACTTTAGTAAAACAAGTTTTGTACATCCTAGAACTTTAGTAAAACAAAGTAAAAACAAGTGTAAGTGTCCACCAAGAGGGTTTATATAAATGACATGTGCATATTTTAGCCCAGAATTAGAAGAGTTTATAATAAATAGACTCGAGAGATGAAAACACAAATTCCCAGACAAAAAGTACACGATCAGAAATGCCTATAAATTAGCTAGGCTGAGCACTAAGAGTAGATCTTACAGTGCCAGAAATTCTCCATTTGGAAATGAGGAGTGACTGAGATTCAAACCATACCAAGCCACATATACAGGAATGGTGGATGATATAAATGGATCACCATGACATTCAGGTGATTTTTGGGAGGAGATTTGATTTTTTGGGCCAAATAAATGTTTCTTTCTGTTACTTTTCTCCCAACCCCAAAATGCTAGATGAGTAACCTAAGGCGGAACAAACTTGGAGAAGACGATACCATGCACTGACTCAAGGAGTATGGAAGTACAACAAACAAAAAGAGATTTGTGAGGGACTTCAGGTTGGGGGTTTGTTTTCATGAAATTCTCTCTATCTTCAAGAAGAGGCTTTAAAAATAACACAAAATTATAGGATTTGGGAGATGAAATGCAAGATTTTTATTGTAAAAATAACAGCGGAAACTAGAAGGATGAGAATGTGTGGCAAATGACTTGTGGAAGAATAGAAACTAACAGTACTGCATTCTGTAGGATTTATCACCACTAGGGAGAGAAGCAACTAAAATAAGGGACAAGAGAAAGTGATGGATGAGTGAGGATTTGAGGAAGTAATTAAAGCTATGTACACATATATACACATGCACGCACACACAAAGGTAAAACTTACTATATTTCAGATAGCTTGATCAAAGAAATACAGAGACACTAGTCTCCATTCATTAAATCATTTGCATTTACTTACCAGAAAGAGCTAGAAAACTTCACTTCAAGTGAACGTTTTATGCAGTACCCTTTCCAGTTTGGTTATCTGTTTTCTTAACATTCAAAATTAAAACTCGATTTAGATTTCTTCAGTAAATACAGATGCGATAGTTGGTAGTCAGATACAATGGGATCCTTAGAAGAATCAGTTGGCAACTCATGCAAAAGAATCTAGGATATCTTATTTTGGGGCTAATACTCTGCCATATCCTCAGTACTATCAGTCTTTCAAATATGGCATCAATACCTACCACAAGCAGTATTCTAAACTTGAGAGCAGAGATGTCTGTGTTGCATTTTTAAAAATTCATAAAATCTAAGATAGTTCTACAAATTTCTGATACTTGAAAATGTACCTTAGGCAATTTGGATAATTTGTTATGTAAAATCCTTCATTTTCAGGCATATTGGGTACATGAGGTGTCAGTACTTAAGTAGTTCCTCCTACTTAGAACTCCTCCTCAGCAAGGCATCACCAGCACTTTGGGGAATTTATATGCAAGGAAAGCAGAAATCAGCCAAAGGTACTGGCACTAAAAAGATGCAAATGAAAAGGAGTCGTAAAATATGCTCATATGTCTCCAGGGAAGCTTGCTTTGACTAAGAAGGGGAAATGTCATGGTTGTTGAGATCTTGCTCCTGTGTTAATGTTAAACTATTAGCATATGATTAGGAAAATGTTTAAGTAAAATTATCAAAAGTTGATTTAGAGACGGATTTTGATTTTCTAAGGCTAGAAGAACAAAGGTATACACACTCATGATTTGCATTTTTGATGTTCCTTCTCTTCTGAAATCATTAATTACCATAGAAGTTTCATGAAGAAAAGTCAGATTTCTGACCTCATTTCCCCTTGTGTTAATGTAGCCAAGAAAAGGAGCAAAGCAGGGTAGTGCTTTGAAATATTATCCAAAGCATTTGTCTTCTAAAAAAAAACTTTTATGCTTCCTTTCTGGAATCATCATCCAATTATGACTCTGCAAAGAGGATTAGGTTTTCTGCAATAGGTTAAAATGGAGGAAGGCAGATACTGAAAAAAAAAAAAAAAAAGAGTCATTGCTCACTACTCAGTTTCAAACTGAATGCCCCAGGTTGAGTTCTCTGGAAAATGTTGAGATGGAGTTTGGCATGAGAAAGGTATATTAGAAATTCATACCTGAAGAAAAGAATGAGTTGAAAAGGGTTGGGGCAACAGAAATTCTGAATGGCCATGCAAGTCAGTGGGGCACAAGAGTCCCCAAGTCTTTAGCAGTCTGAGGCTGCTCCAGAATCTCAGGTGCATCTATAAGTCTTACTCTGAAGGGGAGTATGGCCATGAATCTTTGCGTTTACATACTAGATTCCTGTAAAACTTCAACTGCAAAATTACCAGCCATGCCTTCAAGTAAAAGATATCTTTGACACCGTAAAGATTTTACATATCAGGGACCCCCAATTAGGGAAATATTTTATCATGATCCAAAAAACAAGAAAGAATGAAGACTCTCAACGGGAGGAATTGACCACGCTGATTATGAAGTCCTTCAAATTCCAGTGAGTATAGATGAGTTATATGACAACAGGGAAAGAGAGGATATATTCACTCACCATAAAGCTCAGAAATTTTGGAGATTCCCCACAATTTCAGTGTTTGTACTGTTTCTTGACCAGAGCCTGGAGACTGGGAGAATCCTGCTTTTTAGCATCTGGAAATGGGAGAGTTGTGTTAGCTGAAGAAAGAGATGGGCCTAAGAGCTTCCTCCCAGGGAGGTGCATGCTCCAGTATCTGTTTCCTTCCAAGAATGGGGAATCAGATGATTTGTGAGAATTAGCGCATTTCAATAGACCTGGAGTTCAAAAAGTCATTCACACAGAGAAAAGACTCATAACAATCCAGTTCATAAATAAGTAAAAATGTTAGATGATCAAGAGGATTTGCATTCCTTGGTGAACCCTGCCACAAGACCTCTGTACAAATAGAAGGGCCAAGTTATAAAATCTACTCCCTGTTACAAAACAAAAATTCAGCAAAAGCACAAACTGAGGTCAAGAGGCAAAAGACGAGACATACCACAGACAGTGACCTGGTGACATTCCCACAACACAGTGAGGATGTGTCTGCACTGTCCACACTGCATGCAGCATTCCGATTCTCAGACACCATATTAGTGATATTACCAGATGAGGGGTAGCACAGGAGCAGTCTTGGGAAGAACCAATTTCGAAAGACGTAAGACTTACCTGGAAGAGGTTAGATGAATTAAAATGCCTTAAAACATATTATCTAAGTATTTTCAGTTGGGAAAAGAGCAGAATTGGATTGTCCAAAATGGCAATCACTAGGCATACATGGTTAGAAAAACTAATACATATTAGATTGGAATTAAATATTTGAAGTTAATTAAAATCAAATAAAATTTAAAATAAATTTTAAAATGAAATTAAAACTAAATAAAATTTAAAGTCCCTTTTAAAATGAAATTAAAATTAAATAAAATTTAAAATCCATATGTATACATAACTGCATGAAGATTGAAGAAACAATTCTTCAACACTTTATTGGCTAGGAAAGAGCAAAATAATTTAAATACTTCCTAGTAAAACCAAATTTGTTTTTCTCCATGAATACATTATACTCAGGTTGACCACAATACTTTTGCTCTCATTAACTTACATTCTTCCCCAAATATCACACATCTAAACAGATCCTACATGAATCATTATCTTGGTGAAAGTCTCTATAACGATGATCCGGCATTCAAGGTTGAAGTGTTTAAGTGCATGTCAGAAACTTTTCACTCAGCATGACATTTTGGAGATTGTTCTAACATGTAGTATGTAGCTGAAATTTCATCACTTAATAACACTCCTGTTGTGTTCATATACCAGCTTTTAATAATTTATTCATTGGGTGATGGTCATTCTAGTTCTTTTGCTTTGGTTCCTGAAAATAGTATATCTATAAACATGGATGTATAAGTATCCATTTGAGTCTAGAAGTGAGCTTGCTGGGGCAAATGGTAATTGTGTGTTTCATTTGAAAGGAATCATAAAAAATTCTCCATGGCTGCTGTAGCAGTTTTCATTCACATCTTCATGAGAGTTCCTCTGTATATATATTCTCACCAACATTATTTGTTTGTTTTGTTTTTAAATAGAATCTTTCCTTAAAGGTAGGATGTGATATTAACTTGTAGCTTCCTAATCACTGATAGTATTAATCATTTATTCATATGCTTTCATTGCCCATTTCTATATCTTCTTTAACAAAATGTTTAGCTAGATCTGAAGCTCTGATTTATCATGAGAAAAAATAAGCACCAAATAGCTTAAGGACAATGCTTGTGATTGCATAGCAATAGAAATTATTGTCAAGCACTGATCCTTATTACCAATTAAGTATATGTATATTAAGCTTTGCAATTATTGTTTCATTTTTTCTTCATAATATCTTAAATAATGGTGTGACTGTTGCTGTGGTCTGAGTATTTTCCTCTCTAAATTTCAAATGTTGAAATTCTAAACTACCACTGATGGCACTAGAAGGCAGAGACTTCTGGAGGTGATCAACTGCTGAGGTTTGGAGGTTAAACTTCACGTTGTCTGGTTGATTGGCTTAGGCGCCACTGAGGGGGTTGGTAGAGCACAGTTAAGGGTGTGTCTTAGTGAAACATGAAGGGGTGAACTTGGGGCTTAGATGGAATCCCTGGCCTTTTCTCTCATGCTGTTCCTCTGGTCTGTTTCCAGCCCAACATGAACTAAGCATTAGTACTGGTGTACAATCTTGCACCACAATCTTTGTGTTCTAGCAACCATTGACCAAACTTCCTGAAAAACAACCATGAGCAAATTTAAGCTGTGGGTATTGGGTATTGTGTCTCACCAATGGGAAAGTGATTGTGAAAGCTACAAAGGGAATCATTGCGCTCATCCCATCTACTATGTCAGGACACAACAAGAAGTCACCATCTAGGAAGAGAACTCATACTAGAAACCACACCAGCTTGTGAAAAATGAATTTTCAGTATTCATAAGCTAACCACTTTGTGATAATTTGTTGTAATAGACTAAAAGGAATAAAAACGACATATTTTATTTTGTATATTTTTCACTTTGCATATTTTATTATGGTTTAGGTAGAGTAAATTGGGTAAATTTTACAAGTGTAACATTCAATTTAAAATGAATCTTTATATTTGCAAACTTCGGTTAATTACGTGGGATATTAGGTTTTGGGTTTTTTTAGGTTTTGTTGTTGTGTTTCACATCCAGCCTAAGTAAATTCCCAAAAGTGACTATCATTGTTGATCCTTCACAAAATGTTCCTATTTTTAGTATGGGATATTAGGTACTATTTATATCCAAGCTTTTTTAGTCATAATAAAGTCTAAGCAGTTCATTAATTTTGTAAAATTAATTTATTACTCTTTATTTATCTGAATATTTTCATAGAAAATTCATATTAAAGCATATTAATGTGTTTTCTTGTGGACGAGTATTCAGTTTTTTCCTTGTATTAGGAATTGTGACAAAAAAACTATTTTGAATATTTCTGCTCATACCTTTGCATGGACATTACATGATGTTACAGACATACCCATATTTATAGCAGCACAATTCATAATCGCCACATCATGGAAGCAATTTGTATGTTCATTGGCAGATGAATAGACAGGGAAAATGTAGTATAGGAACACAGTGGAGTACAATTTTGCCATAAAGAAAGATAAAACTGATCATCTGTAGGAAAACAGATGCACCCTGAGTCTGTAATGTTAAGTGAAGAATCAGACACACAAGCTTAAATATTGTTTTTCTTCTGTGAGAAATCTAAATTATAAATAAAAAGCAAAATAAATGTGGATGATGGGAAGCAGGAAGATAGATCTTTCTTAAATGAGAAAGAGATCAAAAGATGGAGGGAGAAGGAAGGAGTGGAAGGAAAAGGGATTAAAAAAGGAATTAAGTTGCACATATACCAACTCTACACAAGAAATGTGAATGTTATGTGATGCAAACATGCACAAAAGAAAAAAAATCCCTACCGGATCTGAAAAATATGCAGCATTATATTCTATGAATATTTCCTTTTTTTAAAATTTTATTTTAAACAGAATAAAATGAAACAAAACAGAACAAAAGAAAGCAGATCAGGACAAAACAATGCAAGCAACACAGGATTTCAAAACAAGTGAACAAGAAATCAACAGTGGCTACTATATCTCTTGTTTTCTTCGAAATAGTTGTCCATATCTTCACACACAATGAATTCAAACAAAACACAACAGTATAAAGCCAATAAAAACAAAAGAATGAAAGTGTTACAGACCTTCAAAACCCAACAATAGGAAAAACAACAATGGCTACTGTAATGTCTCTTGTTCTCTTCAAAATAGCTGTCCACCCTTTAACACATATTGAAATCAAATAATACAGAACAGACTAAGAACAATCAAATCAAAGGACATAAGCATTACTGGACTTCACAAGATGATAGGAAATCAGCAATGGCTACTATAATGTCCCGTTTTCTTCAAAGTAGCTGTTCATATCATCACTTGTAATAAAATCAATTCTTATAAACTCTTTAGGAGAAGTTCTAGGCTTGTATAAGCTTATACATGTATGTCTATCATTTCTGTATTAGAGGGAAAGACAAAACAAAACATCACAAATTACAAAAAAAAAAAACAAGAAACAAAAGAGACAAATAAGTAACAATAACAAAGAACCCAAAACAGTAACAGTACAGGCTTGCAAAACAAGGTGGTAGGAACATAACTAAGGTTATTATTTTGTATAGTCATCTTCAAAAGAGTTACTCAGATTACCAGATATAGACTTGCAAAATTGGTCTAATCCTATGAAGGTTAATTGTTTTGTTCCAAGAACTAATAGAATTAGTAACACAATCCTCTTAGTTATCTTTAGTGTATATATACAAATTTATATCTTTTCTCTTTTCTTTTCTCTCTGCTACATTCTTTATTATTTTGATTTTGACTCAAATGTAAAGAATTTTTCATTATATTTTCCCATTTAAAAATTTGTCCATTTTCTTATATAATAAAAAGTTAGCTGAACAGTTATTTTTTGAGTGGAACACTGCTGCATTGCATTATTTGTCAACTAATCACATTAACAGTAAAATAAGACAGATAATACCAGTGTGTATCCCCTTTAAACACATGAATTATCCAACTTAATTTCCCAGTTAGATAGTACAATGTGTGTAGGTTTATGCTCTCCAAAGTTTATAATTCTATCACTAAATACATCCATTAGTTTCCAAATCCTATATCTAAGATTTGACATTTGATGTATTTCAAACTTACACATAAATAATAATTATTGTTTATTTCCAAATTTCTCAAATAGACCTCTTTGTCACATGTACACATCTCATTGTTGCCACAGCCTTCTGCCTAGTAACATTTGAAGCTTTTAATGTTCACTGTTTATCCCTCCTTTCCTTATTTTTCTCTATAACATCCAGTCTGTTTAAGGCACATATTCTATATTTAAACAAAAATGTTCCTGAGTTTAATAGCTTCATCATGTTCACTGTTACTCCTTTAGCCCAAATAACTGTAATTGCATGCTTGAAGTGCTGCAGGACCCATTTTGTTATCATTCTTGTTCTGCTCTTATCCCATTCTAGTGCCTCTTTAGTTAGTTGCCATTATGGTCTCATAGAAAAATAAATCCCATCATATTTTGCCACAGTTTAAATCCTTTCGTTGCCTTCTCACTTGGAATAAAATTCAACATTTCAGAGCCCTAATTGTCCTTTACAATCCCAACACACATCACGTACTCCCTCACTGGAGTGTAAAAGGGTTGGGTTTGTGACACTGGAGCAACCAGGTTGAACCTGCTGAATCACTATTTAATTTTCAATTCTCTTTAGTAAATACACTTCTTGCCTCAAATATTTAAACTTATGGCTCTTTAATATCACTTTTTAAGGAAGAGTTTAAGAAAATGTGTAAGTACATAGGGAACAATTTAAATAAACTTTTACTCCCCAAGTCCCTAAGGGAATTTGAATACCAAAAAATGATAGAAATTGTAGATCATAAATTAATTTTTCAAAGAGAGAAAGAAGATGGAATGAAGGATAGATGGAAGGAGGGCGAGAGAAAGAAAAAGAAAGAGGTAGCAGAAGAAAGGGAGAAAATGGAAATTTTTTTTAGGTGGAATACCAGCCAATACATAAAGAAGAATGATAAATCTGTATATATGTATATGTAAGATAATTAAAATGAACATACTGCTGAAGGTATTAGTTATTGAGAAAGAACAGTTAACACTCATATGATTAGATCAATTTTACAGGTCTATATCTGTTAATGTAAACAACCATTTTGAACATAATGATACGCAATATTACAACCATTGTCAAGTTTCTATCATCCTGTTTTGTAAACCTGTAATGTTACTGTTGTGTATTTACTATAGTCATTTGTTTGTCTCTTTTGTTTTGTGTCTTTTTTTTTTTTTTTTTTTTTTTTTTTTTTTTTTTTTTTTTTTTTTTTTTTTTTTTTTTTTTTTTTGCGGCACCGGGGATTGAACTCACAACCTCGCACCTGACAGGGCAGGGGCTTAAGCCACTGAGCCAAACTCCCAGCCCTAGTTTTTTGAGGCAGGGTCACACTATGTAGCTCAGGCCGGCCTCGCGCTCGCATTGTAGTCCAAGGCAGCCTCGAAATCACAACGCTCCTCCTACCTCAGCCTCCGAGTGCTAGGATTAAAGGCGTGTGCCACCACGCCTGGCTACTGTCTTTATATGTGTCTTTTTTTTTTTTCTTCTCTTAAATAAAAATTTAAAAAAAAGAAGAATGATGGTGTTATACAAGTTCCCATTTTTCACTCACTAATATAAAAACTATTTATGTCATGAATCAGAAAAAGGCTAAACCTGGGAGTAAATAGGAAGGAGTGAGACTTACATTGTATCAATGTATTTTTCAACAAATTTCTTGTCAATTACAAATGATAAAAATGGTAATTTTGGAATGAAGAAACCTCATGAGCATCATTTTAATCAGGGTATCAAAGCTAATATCACAAAATGATCAAATCTACATCATGTGTTAATAAATATAATGTAGGAGTCCGATATTGAGGAGAAACATTGAGCTCTTAAGAAACATCTAGAAAAAGCTAGTCCACATTCTAAAAAAATGTTAATTTAATGTGAGACAAAGAAATTTGAAGAATCTTTTCTATGGTAATCAAGATCAAAGATATATGACGAAAACTCATGTAAGTGAATCTAGATAGATTGCTTGATAGTGAAAAAATGAATAAAATATATTAAGAAAATT
>RJWM01002296.1:114008-131933 GCA_004363535.1 Dasyprocta punctata | reverse complement strand
AGGGACAGTTAGCGCCAGGCCATGGGGGGCCTTGTCTGGAGCCCTCATCCAGCTGCCCACAACCGAGGCCTATAAGGGCTTTTTAGAAAATGATGATAATGATGACACAGGTGCTTTATTTGTACTTTGTGCCTTGTGCTTTATGAATTTCAACACAACCACCCTCAAGGCCTATTTCATCTCCATTGCAGAGATGCAGAAGTACAGGCAGAAGGTTTTATTAGGCCCAAAGCTCCAGGTGGCAAAGGCAGGCTTAGAGAGGGTTGTTTGAATCCCAGCGCAGGTGCTGAGGGTTCAAGCTTTTGTCTGTTAGTGATTTATCAGGGCATTTGATGGGAACTTCTTTCCAACCTTTACTATTTTCTCAGTGAAATTCTTCATCTCGTTGCTTGGGTGTATTGTCATTTGCTTGCATAATTCAGAATTTAAAAGGGGCAAGAGCTAGAAAGGGAGGAGGCCCAGTAAGCTCTCTAGATTTCTGCAGGTCTCCCTTTTCTTTTAAACAACTGATGTTGCTTGCCTTTTTATTTCCATTGAGGGTTAGCCTTCCTCTCCTCAGGTCTGACTCCTGAGAATTCTTTCTGAGAGTCTTTGAGTATTTCTTGTGAAGCTTATGGATGATAGTATGAGAGCACCGACTTTGGCCCTGATGCCCAGGGGCCAGGTAGATCTGTCCTTGAGATTTAGCTGGACCCTTCTTAGCTTCATGTTGGGGCTTTAGGTTTTTCCCCTGTGAGTGCCTGTGGGATTAGGTACCAAGTCACATCACAGGCTTAGTGCAGAACTGGATGCCTCAGAAGAGCCTGGCCAACTTCGGCTCCTTGGTTAGTGTTTTTCCCATTCTTTGTCTTTCCTACATGTGTGCAGGTGCTTACTTTTTCTGCTTTTCTGCCCAACTGACCACTACCTTGGAGACCACAGCCCTTTGACACCCCCTAGGATCAGTTTCATTTTTCGTGGCATGAGTCCAGCAGGTACCTCTGTGCCTTGGCAGGTCTGGAGGCAGGGATACCCTGTGGAGCCCTTGTCTCCTGTATGGTGGTGGTAGGGGGAAGGTGAGCGGGAGGTTGATAAGCCAGACTAGCAGTTTTCCCAGGGCAGGCTTACTCTTTCTTACTGGGTGAGGGTCCCCCTTTGGCCCTTGGTACAGAGCTATCTGGAGGGCAGCGTTCGGGGTTTGCTTGTGGCTTACATGAATCTACAGATAAACAAAGGAAGGAATGTCCTGCTCAGCCTTTTCCTTGTCCTGGCAAGCTGGTGATGCAAATAATGCTTTCAGCGCAGGCAAAGAGTAAAATCCTTCTGCCCCTCTCTCCATTTACTCTCTAGTGATTGGGTTTTACGATCCTAAATATCAGGCCATAGGTGCTGCAAAACTAGGAGCTTCCTTCTAGCTAGGGCAGTCTGGCTCTGAAGCCCTGCAGACAGGTCTCTCACCCACAGCTCCTCAGGACCAGCAGGGGCTGCCAGACAGCACAGCCAGCGGGCCCTCCCCTTTCCTCACTAGGTAACTCCCTGCTTACCCTAGGGAGCATCCCTGAAAACACAGCGAATCTGCCATGGAAGCATC
This sequence comes from Dasyprocta punctata, assembly GCA_004363535.1. NCBI lineage: Eukaryota > Metazoa > Chordata > Mammalia > Rodentia > Dasyproctidae > Dasyprocta > Dasyprocta punctata. The sequence goes on along the minus strand of RJWM01002296.1, from coordinate 130,363 downwards.
CAGTCAGGCTGAGGGGTCCTGGCACCTCTGCAGCGCCAGGCCGGCTGAGCAGCTGCCGTGGGAGCACTGCAGTGCCGGGCGGGTGCACGAGGAGCACCAGGCGAGACTGATGGGGCCGCTGCAGCCACCACCATCAACCTGGGAGAGGCAACTCGGCAATGCAATTAGGAAGCCGCTGCAGCTAATTCCATAAAGCGCCAGAACACCACATTCATTGTGACATTAGGGAGAAATGCGAATTTTAATTTCTATCCTTTTCACCTTCACAGGCAATGAACTTCACCTGGCCTTCTCTGAGGCTTCAGCTTGCGTGTGTGCATGGTGTGGGCTGAGCATGATTTCACCTTCTCAAGAAGGGATTCTCTTTGTCTGTCTGTCTGTCTGTCTGCTGTTTGCACCAGTGGAGTTGGATGTCCGAGTTGGTGCCTTGCAGGCTGGCTGGGGCTGTGTGTCCTTTGGCGCTGCGCATACCTGCAGTGGGCACTGGATGCTCCTGGGGCAACCTCGTGGCTGTGCTGCCCTGAATGCACAGTTTCAGGCACCTTTATGCTGGGGGAGAGCCCAGCGAGAGGCCCTGAAGCAAGTCTGGGTTATTTTTATTGGCATTCGCATTCTGCAGGTGCAGTCGTCTGTTTCCTTCCCCTGATCCAGCCCATGCACCAGGCGTAGCCCCTCTGAGATGAGGGTGAACAGCTGGCTGAGAAGAGAGAATTAAATTATATGGATTTAATGGGGGGTGGTTTTGCTAAAAGATGTTTTGCTCCAGCTTCTGCTTCCCCAAATATGGGGACCCGATGGAGTAGTTTGTTTTGAGGATTTTGGAGAAATCCCACATCCAGCTCTTCTCTGATACATGACTCCTCTATGGAGGCTGTGATTTCTGTACAGCAGAGCATCCATTTGGCCTCCCAGTGACCAGGATCTGATGTTCACCTTCCTACTGAGCCTGACCTACTCGTTGAGAGGGGAATGAGAGGACTTTGCAGTCAGGGCAGATGCTGGGAACCAGCGCCTCCAGCTAAATGATTCAGTGACAGGTGCTGGATGGATCTTAAAGGGATTCAGGAATATAGTAGTTTGGAACACTGGCTTCTGACCCCCAGCCCTGGGCCGTTGCATTGAGCCTTCAGAAGGAAGGAAGAGTTCCACGTCCCGCAGTGGGCTTCTCAGATGACAGAGAGAGGCAGCCTCCAACCCAGTGATCTGTCAGCTGCCTTTCCCATGTGGCCTTCCACAGCTCCCTGCCTGGCTCCACTGGCTCCACTGAAACCTGCTATATTTGCCTTTGCAAATGAAAGTGTTTCCACAATTAAATCACATCAAAGCCTAAATTTCACCTGGTAAGAATTTTCCCCCAGTGCGTCTGTTTCTAAGTCAAAATATTTTGTCTAACTGCGTCATTTGGGAATGTTCCTCTTATTAACCCTCTCTATATAAGTCAAGTGACTAGGAGACAGCACAATTAGTCAACTGTTTATTCCGTACTGATAACCCATCTAGAAACCTGAGGCCTTCAGTATTTTCATTTCTCACAACAGAAGTTTAAATGATCCAACACTTCCTTTGGGATAGAATACCATGGTTTGCAAAAATCCGTATCTGTCTTAACAAACTCATAAGAATACACTTGATTTTGGCCAAATGTGGGAAGTGTTTTCTTCCTTCTTTCTTGCTTCAGCAGATATCCATTGAATACCCATCAAGGCACGCAGAGCTGTGTTGGGCGCCTGAGTCTCTTGGCTGCTTTAGCCACCTCTCGCATCCTCACCCTGGGTGCTTTAATGACACTGCCCTGTTCACATTCCCCAAGCAGGTTCAGCTGTGTCATGCTTCTGTGCCTCCCCCTGTGCCGCTCACACCATTCTGCTGACCCTGCTGACCTTGTCTGGCTGCTGAATCCTAGTTCTCCATGTGTCAGACTTTGTCACCCAGGGATCTTGTTAAAATGCATTATTGGAAGGTCCTACCAATGAGACATTCCGACTCAGAAAAGAGGCCCAGCGCTTTGGAATCTGTCCACTAACAGACATCTCAGCTGACTGATTTGGTGGTCCATGTGCCATGATTTGAGACATATTCTTGAACATTTCAAGAAGGAAGCCTTCTGGCTTCCCCTAAAGAGGTTCTGCCATTCCCTCTGTGCTCTTCTGGTTACACGCATCTTCCCACTGTGGTTTGCTTACATATCTGTGTGTGTGGAGTCTGTTGCCCTGGCTCAGAGGCTGTCACAGTTCTGTCACCGAACCGAGGCTGAAGCCTGAGCTGGCCCCGAGTCTAGTCTTCCTTAGTGTGGATGGCACAAATGGAGGCTTTCTCTCCAGTAGAAACAAGGGCTTGGAACAAGGCAGACATTTCATCTTTTAAATCAGAAGGTACCCAGGTGCATGCCTGATTGTTGAAGCAGTTTATTTAGAAATCACTGAGCACAGTTGAAGTAGCCACTCTCCAATTTGTGAGATGGAAAGAAATTTGTTGACCTGTCACCAGTGGCATTTTTCCTTACCAAATAGGTTATGGGGACCTGTGATTTCCAGTCTTTTAACAGAAAATTGTTTGGTGAGCATCAGGATGAGAGGTGCCATCTGCTTCCCGTGAAAGCCTCTCCTAATCTCCCTGGTACTAGAATTGCTCCCCTGGCACCTATTGGGCACAAAACTGCACTTTTTTCTGTCAGTGCCTTTCCAACTTTTTTGACTGTGGCTCACAGTAAGAAATATATATTTCATTACAACTTATTACACACAACTTCCCAAGTGAAACATGTTTGAAGAAACGTTACTTAGCCTTATTCTCTGCAATGCAATGCAGTCTGGTATTTTCTACTGTATTCTGTTGATTCTATTTGACTTGATTCTGTTCTGCTTTATTCTATATTCTTCGACTCTTATTCTATTTTGTTCTCTTTTGTTCATTTTTGAAAGCTGGCTCTTACCAATAAATTGATTTCACAAACTAATAAATGTGTTAAAGAAAAAAAAAAAACAGTGCTTGAAATGTTACCAGGGTAAATTATAGGCTAGTTCAGTTTTATTCTAGGAAGTGAGCCATTGATCTTTGGGACTAAAGCTGCGTTTTCTCCAGTCATAATGATGCGTGGTGACTGCGAGTGCTATCAGCCAGTCACTACACTAAGTTCTCTGTGTAAATTTCACTCCACCTTCCCAATAATCCCATGGGATAGCACCATTTTCTGGAGAAGGAGACTTAAGTTCAAGGAGGTGATGTGACCTACCCAAGATCATGTAGCTAATAAATAGTAGCACTGGGTTTTTAACCCACAGCTGTCTGAAGATTGAAGCTCATACGGATGGTCCCCAACTTACCATGATTCAAATCATAATTTTTTCATCTTTATGTTGAGCATCACTCATTCAGTAGAAGAGGTACTCCAAATTTGAATTTTGATATTTCTCCTAGGCTAGGATATGTAGTACAATACTCTGTTTAAATGCTGGGCAGCAGCGTTGAGCTGCAGAGCTGAGTCTGCCAGGAAATCATGAGGGGAAATAACTGATACTCTCCAGTGAACTGTTGCTGACCTCCTATGTTCTGTAGGCTGGGCATGTTAAATGTTTTCAACTTACAGTGAGTTTCTTGGGTGCGATCTCATCATAAGTGGAGGGATAGCTATACTCTCAACTTTCTTTTATTTGCTTCTCTACTTTGCCAGTGGTCGCCTTAATTGTCTTGAAATGTGATTCATGGTCTCTGCAATGGGGAGGGCCCAGTTAGAAGGAATATGAGGAAGGTATGACAGGAAACAATAGGGATCCCAAACATGTGAGAGGGAGAATTAAAGAGGGAAGTCGGGGAGCCCAGGCTAAATAGGGATCTGAAAAGCTGATATTTTGCTTAGCACTTCCAGAATTTGCTAAGTGTTTTTGCATCTCTAATATATCGGCTGCCTTTTTGTTCTTCCCTGGATTGCTTACTGCACCTGGTATTTGTTGTTATACCTGCTGGGAAATTACTTGTCTTCATATCACTTTCCTGACCAGCAGTCATCTCGCTAAGGGCAGGAACAGTGCCTTGTCTTTCTCGGCATGCCAAAACCTGGCCCACTGATGGCTCATGGTGAGTGAGCAAGAGTTGAAGAGATCCCTTAAGTTAATCTTCACAGGTAGTCCATGAATTATTTCCATCTTTATGTTGCATTTGAGGAAACTGGGCCCACGATCATGCAGCAAGTGATGGAAGAAGCTCTGGGAGGACTACCAGCACTGGACGAGACTTTTATGTCCATGTTTGTTGGGCTTTTGCTTTCTGAAGACTTTCTTATCATCTACCTCTCCCTGAGAGTTTATCTTCTTGCCATTTGGATCTGAGCTTTTTGGTTTTGGTTTCCTTTTGTTTTTTAGGGGGGCATGGTGTGGTAGGCTCAGAGTCCCCAGGGTGGGGGACGGTGGGCCGTCACCTGGAGGTAGGAACTTGGAGAGCTCCATGCTTCTCTCTGGGCCTGCACAGAGAGAGGAGAGCGAGCGAGCAAAGGTCCCTCAGTGCTGAGAGTCAGCCTAGCTCCAGAGGACAGCAGGTCTAACTTCATTTCCCAGGACACACATCATGAGATGGTTGGCTTGGGCTTTTCCTTCTTTTCATTTTGTCCCAGTGTCATCTTTCCTACCACTGGCTTTGCCCTGTGCCAGGCATCTGCCAAGCAGAAGGACGTTTGGAGATGCTGCTGACTGTTCCTTACCTTGCAGTCTAGCAGGGGCAGCCAACTCACACTGGCGCTGACTCTGTAGACTGCAAGGAGGACTCAGCTGAATGGCCAAGAGAGGATTAAAACAGCACTGATACCTGAGGAGACAGAGTGACATCTCACTTTGGTAAATTCTCGACATTTTGCAAACAGTCTTTCCTAGGAGTCCTTGTACTACGGTCTTTTTCTTAGAGTTGTGCATGAGAATGCAATCGTCTTTGACTATAAAAGACAAAATTAAAAAGGGACTAAAATATTTGACATATGATGAAGTTCTGTGATATTTTAGACAGTGAGTAAATTGGTATTTATATAACCTGGTATATTCATTTCCCCTGATCCACCCTCCCTTGAATGTTGACTTAATAGCATGCTTGACTAAATGATGTTAATTGCTTTAAACTGCCAAATTAAAAAAGAGCCAGCATTTTATTCAACAAGTGTGCTATGTTCACAGCCCAAGCTGGAGCCAGGGAGGCAGAGCCGAGGTCTCTGCAGGGATGACAGGCTGAGGTGAAACAGGAGCAGCTCAGGAAGAAGGGACACACACACATCAGGACACTGGCTGCTGGACTGGGCATGGACTTCGGGGACTGGAAGCTAGCAGGGAGCACCAGGCCTGGCTCCACCTATGGGCTGTGTATGATTTTGAGCAGTTTCCTAGCTCCTCCTTTTCCTCTTTTTCTCTTTTTTAATGGTCCCTATTCCTTCATACTGTTGTGAAGATTGAATTAGATGATGAGGATGGAGTTTAACTCAGTGTCTAGCAGCCATAGGAATTCAATAAATGACAGCATTCACTTTAACCCTTACTGTCTTTGAGTCGTACGCACAGCCTCCGAGGTCAGTGGAATTGCCTCATCCTGAGAATATCACTCCCTGGGGGAAGACTTTTTGTCTGGCTTGTTCACTGCTCTATTTTTGGCTTCTGTGACAGTCTCTGCCAGTAAATAAATATTCGTGGTATAAGTGAACAAGTGTGGAGAATGAGTGAACTTCACAGACCAACAAAACAGGCTGAGGGGGCTCAGTGAGATACTCAGAGAGGACAGAGCTTCACACCAGGTCTGCCCTGTCCTCAGCTGTGACCATAGTGGGAGCTCATCCCCTACACTGCCGGGGAAACTCCCCGGTGTCTTGTGGTCTGCGGGTGAAATATGTGCGGGTGCTTGCACGTCCCCTGCAAGAAGATGTGTCCTACTAGACATTGCCTTGTGGTCATTTAGAAGCTAATTATTTGGTCAATTTTCTTTCTTGAGTGAAATGATCCACTAGAAACCCTTTTCTCTTTGGGGAAAAAAAAAGCTCCCTAAAAACTCATATTCTGAACCCAATGAAAAGTACCTCTAGGACATTTGAAACAGCTCATACCCATCAAAGTCCCTTCTGAGGTCCTTTTTTAAGGACCTGATCAGTGAAAGGGTTTCCCCCAGAGCTGCCTGGGTGTGTATCATTGTTCTCTTAGGCATCGAAAGGCGACGTATACCTCCCCAGCACCCATCCTGGACCCTCAAGCTCCCCCTGCAATGGGTTGTGGTGCCGTGCTGTTTATCCTGTTTCTCAGTAAGGGAGAAGGATGGGTGGGGCTTGAGTGTGAAGGGGAGCGTGTCTTGTTCTTTTTAAAATGTCCTTGAATTCAGCCCTCGAAGAACGCAGTATCAATTTGAGAGATGATGGCCATTAGTACTTTGCTTCTTGTGTAGCAGCTTTTAGTCCTGAGTGTCAGTGTATCAATAACACGTTCTTTCTCCATTTTTCCATTTCACATGTAGGGAGAATATACCAGGTGTCTGGAGAGAACTTTGTTGCCTTAGACCATAGTTGATAAGCTAGATAGCCTGTTCTTGATGGCTTCATTCATTTATTCATTCAACAAACATTTTTGTATCTTGGTACTTTGTACTAGGTATGATGATGGCTCCTGGGTTGTAGGGACAAGCAAAAATAAGATGCATAGCTTACAGCCTCATGGAGATTAGTCTAGTGAAGGAATCAGAATGCATGCAAGTCTCCCTGTAGTGCTGGAAAGGAATGCTGACAGCTGGTGACCTGAAGACCTGCTATGGTCTGGAGTGAGAGGTGGCGTCGCCAGCAGTATGGGCTTTCCTGCGACCTGATGACTTGGGGGGTTAATACAGCAGCGAGGTGAGGGAAGGTACCCTGGACCACTCGTGATGCTTCCTCGCCGTCCTGGCCCATTCTTGCGCTCAGTGCTCCGCTCAGGCTGGGGCTTCAGCTCCTTTCAGTGTTCCAGGTTCTAGAGCTCCTCTTACAGTTCGTTCTTGGTCTTTGCGTCTCTTCCTACTGTACCAACCTCCTGACTTGGTCCCGATGGCAGCTTGGTGACTTCTCAGTGTGCCCAGCCTATTTCGTGAACTCAGCCTTTGAGTTCCTAGTGCATCAGGTCTCCACGTTAGGTCCTCAGCTGGTGCTGCCTTTTCTAGAAGTCTTTACCTTCTGTTCCTCAGTTATGATCACTGTAGTTTGAAATTACCATTGGAGTATGTCGGGGTCCTTCCCTCAGTCCCTTCTGTCCTTATCTTTGCCTTCCTTGTGATTTCCTAGCAGAGTCCGATGATACAGTGATTATATGCTTCTACTTCTTGAGCACTAACCATGCGTCTGCATTCAAAATGCCTCATACAGTCACTCATTTAACTCTCACAAGTACCCTGAGCAAGTCGCTCTTCCTCACCAGTGTGCGATCATCAACACGCAGCCAAAAGTCAGACTTGATCCAGGCACACACGCTTCAAATACTGGCTTTGCTTGCTGCCAGCTGCGTGGATGTAAGGGCGTGACTTACCTTCCCCGAGGTTTACTTTGCTAAGGGAAAATAATGTCAGCTGATTGGTATTATTACAGTGATTAAGTGAAATAATACCTGTCAACAGGGCTTAATAATGGCAAGTGTTATTTTAATTACTTTTACTATTTGTTCCAGCCTTTGGGCTTTAGGACTATAGGAATTTGGCTCATGTTAAAAAGTACTGTTTAGACATATAAAACCTTAAAATGTTCTACAGAACAGTTTTGTGTGTGTGAGTTACTCTCTGTGGTCTTAGGGTGTCAGGTGTCATCTTCAGTATCTGCTTATAAGATTCTTATAGACTGAGGTTTAGATTGGCACCTACCCTAAAAGACTGACTATGGAAGGATGGACCATGATCCCATAGCTGGCTGGAGAAGAGCAGGCTGCCTCCAGAAAGCTCCCAAATGCAGTCATTTTAGCAGTCAAATAAATTAAGGGTAACAGTAATAATAGGAATTAACAACAGCTAATTAAAATTAGGTAAGTTGCCAATTATGCAGTGGTATCTAAACTCCAGACTAAAAGGAGATATTTACAGATGTGAACTTGAGCCGCGCATGGTGTTTGGGGCCCGGCTGTTACATTTTGATAATGAAATCACCGTGAATGCTTATAATACATGAATATTTAGAGCCCAATGGATTCCACACGAGAAACTGTTATTGACTGCTTGCTTGAAAACAGGGCACTGTAGACATTGTGAAGAATTGTGTTTTCTGTTTTTAGAGAAGTTTCCTTTTCAGTCTTTCCAGTTACTTTCTGAGGGCCTGGGTGGTTGGAAATGTAGGGAGATGACTTTTTCAGGTAGGGCTGGCTCTACCTGTCTGCATCCTCACTGCCCCGTGCCGGGCGCAGCGTCCAGTAACACCGCAGATCGGCTGTGTTAGACTGAAAGTTGACTTCTGCAGGAAGACCTCTGTCTACTTTCAGTGATGGAAGATAATCCATCTTTGTCTTTTTTAATATGCCAATTGTTATTTCTCTTCTCTCCTTCCTGATGGATGTTGGAACTTCTCATTTTAGGCTCTCATTATGTCTCTTATTGTCTCATTTTTTCTTTCTGCATTGTATTTTGAGTGATTTCATCAATGTGCATTCATTTTCACTCGTTCTTCAGCTTGGTCTAATCTTGTTAACTTGTTTCCATTTTTAAAAATTTAATGTTTTTCATTTCTAGAATTTCTGTTATTATTGTTGTTATTTAATTTTTTTTGGTGGGGGGACCTTGGTTCAGGATGGGACAGCCCTCTACTCTCCCTGGATGGCCCTGGTCCTAGGTATAACTGAGCTGTGGATATTGGCTTACTTCTTTCCGTCTGTGTCCTCCACTACACTATAGATGACCCCGACCTCTAGTTCCCAAGCACGAGGCCTGGCGCAGAGACAAGCCGGGCACATCCAGGGCGTATGGGGACAAAGGCAGTTCTTGCTGGCTGACACTACTGCCTTGCTTACTGCCAGGGGAGCAGCTGCTGGTGAGCAGTGAAGTTTCCCCAGCCCTGCTCCCGGCCCGGGTAGGATCAATAGTAGGGCAGCGGTATCTGTGTCTGAGTCTCTCTTCCTTACTCTCTAGGGAGAATTGGGTGAACTGGAGAACGTGGTGGTCGGTGCTTGTTCCCAACACAGAAGTGTGAGGGATGGGAGCATGGCCTAGCATGCCCCTTCCATGAGTGAGCTTCATGAACCAGAAAACCCTCCATGCATTCAGCAGGCCAAGGGAAACCACTGTGGAATGTAGTCTGCTTTTAGGCAAGTCACCGAATCTCTTGAGTGTTGGTCCCCTTATCTCAAGGAATGAGATGCTGGTTGTCCCTGTGTGAAAGGAGGTTGCTGGGAACATAACTTGTCGTGGGGGTGCTTTGCAAGCTGTGTCAGAGGGCAGCCTCACTGTGTCTCAGGGAACTATGGGACATGGCTGCAATGTAGAAGCGGCCTCTAAACTCCCCCAAGAGCATGCTCAGTGAGGTTGCCTTTCCTTCAAGCCAGACAGGGCAGGGCTACAACTTAGAGTACTTGGCCAGTCTTCACACCCAGCCCAGATCAAGAAGAGGGAACTAGAAGGCAGAAGGTGAGTCGTGCCAACCTTTTCTTGAGTTCTGATTCTTGGTCACCTCCAGGTGACTAATGCTGTAGAGGTTGGCTCAGGTTTTGACTAGTCTCCCGCCACCAATGGTCTCTTACTGTTATGTAAATCTCTTCTCTCTTCTTGAAGGAAACATCCAGTGGAGACAGTTTTTAGCCTAGCAGGGAGACTGTTCTCTTTCCTCCTGCTGAGGACAAATTGAAGCTCCCATTGTCTGCTCTGTGGGAGCCCGCTGGAGCAGACGGAAGCTGGAGCTGGTTCTCTGCAGAGGAATTCTGATGAGGAGTGCTGAGGAAGCCTGGCCTGAGGCTCTCCTCTGGCTATTTTAGGGGACTATAGCTGTGTCTCCTGCTCTGGCCCCTCTCCATATCTTGTGTTCCAGGTGGATCAGCCCTCTCTGTCAGAGTAACATGTTGATAATGTGTTCTTTGGGTGGGGCAGCGCACAGCAGGCTCTGCCCTGAACTTCTGTTGTTTCATTTGAGCTTCACCACTTTCTCTGAGATAGATGTGCTCCTATTATGCTAGCCTTACAGATGGGAAACTGAGGCACAAGCATCTTAGTAACTTGCTCAGGGTCCCCTAGTCCAGTGATGGTGAACCTTTTAGAGCTCTCAGTGATGCAAACAGCCCACCGTGGCATACATGCCATAGGTTCACCACCACTGCAGTCAGAAAGTGACTAGAGAGCAGGGAGAGGTGAGAGAGGAGTTTAATTAGCTTTAACCTGAACCGGGAGTGTAACACATAATTATGACAATGGCTCGTGATGTAGGAGCCTGTAATCACGCACTGCTATGTGGAAAGACTCATGTTCTTATTTAATCTTTCCAGGACCATAATGGTGTGGAGAAAAGGTATGATAATTCCCAGGTAATTCCCATCATATAGAAGAGGAGCAGTGCTAAGAGAGGGCAGCTGGCCAGCCCAGGTCACACAGGGATTGAATCAGATATGGCTTGTATTCCAGTCTGTCCAACCCCAAAAGATAACTCAGCCCCTTGTTGTGCTCTGCTGGGTCAACATGCAAGATGTTTCCCAGATCTCAAAGCTCTGGGCTCCTGCTCTGGCTCCGAAGCAAATAAAGTCTGATTCATCGTGTATCACAGACTGTTTCGGAAAGAGTATTGTAGGAGAGTCAGGGTGAGGCAGGCCTTGCCGGAGGATATCCCTCTAGCTATTCCTCCCTTGTGAGGGCAGTGGGCACACTGCTTAGCCCCCACTATCATGGCTTGTATCTAGATGTCCCCCTCAAGCCTCCCGTGGTCATAGGTGGGGCTTTTTGGAGGTGGCTGGTTCTAGGGTGTGTGAATGTGGATTACTGCTGTGATGCTGGGATTAAGGGTGTGTGGATTAGTCTACTAACTGGTTGATGGTAGTTGTGGGTGTTTGCAGTGGGAAGCCCCACTCTGGGTGGCAACACCCAATAGGCTCGTGGTAGCCTGGGCGGGCTAAGAGGGAAAGGGAAGCTTGCTGCTGCCGCCTGCTGCCCTCTGCTTGCCGTACCATGGACTGTTTCTCCTCTGCCCCTCTGCCATGCCACCCCGTGTTGGAACCAGCCTACTCTGCACCGAAACCTCTGCAGCTGTGAAAATAAAATAAACCTTTCCTTCTTTAACTTTTGGTGTTGGGTATTTTGTCTCAGCAAGGAAAAAAGTCACTAAGGCACTCATGAAGACAGGAAAGGAGGTGTCAAGGACTGCGTGCCAACAGCTGCGCCATCAGCACCGCTGGAGTCTTCGTGACGCCATCTGGCTTTGTGCCAGGAGCCTGCTTGGGGACCTCGGGTTGCGCCCTCTGAGAGAGGGCATGAGCCGAGTGTCCCAGCGAAAGAGGGGTGGCATCCTGGAAGCCTTTAAGTTGTGTTATTCTTGCCTGTCACTGTCTCGTCTTCCTTAGATGGTCACACCCAGCTGGCCGCACAGCTTTCTCGCTCATAGCTGGGGTCTGCTGCTCTGGGGGCCAGGAACACGTCTGTGTATGTGGTCTTTCTGATTTGCCTGCGCCCAGAAAATGCAGAGGGAGACCCAGCAGGATTGTCTGGGGGATCACCTTCAGGGGTCTCCAGTCCCCTTTCTGCTCTTCAGCTCCGCTTTTCCTGCCTGCCATTCTGCGCTTCGTCACAGGGTGGCAGCAAGAGTCAGAGCGGAGGCTGCCGCCTGGCTCTGCCCAGCTGGGCTCTGGGCCCCTCCTGGGGATGGACTGGACACCGCCGCCAAGGCCCCGGCTGAGGCTCAGCATCACGTATGACCTTTTTTTGTCTGTGTTTCAGATTCAGAGAAGAGGGAAATCTCTCTCTTTTGGTGAATAATGCTAATGATATACTTTGATTCTAATTAGCCTCTTTTGCAGCAAAACCCGTGCTTTCCACAGAAAAATAGTGCATGGCTGCCAAAAAATGGAAAATAAATGTCCAAAGAAGAGCTGGGAGAGAGGGTCCAGCTATGAATCCCCACTGCACTGACTTCTGATTCTTCATATACACCACATGGCTTTGCCCTTCTGGGCTTGTTGACTCCATCTGTAAAATGGGTGCATCTGTGTCACAATGCTGTTATAAGAAGGAATGCAAATGTTTAAAGCCATCATCTCTGTATCCAGGAATGTTTAGCTCTTATGATTCTTTAAAAGACAGTGTTTGGTGTACATGGAATTAGTAGAGGAAGGAATTCCGAGAAGTACTTGCTTGGAGAATTTTTCCATCATCTCTGGTGAAGGAGGGATGAAAACACACCCTTTCCTTCTTCTTCTTTTTTTTTTTTCCTTTTTTTTGTCGGTACCAGAGATCAAACTCACAACCTCACACTTGCCAAGCAGAGGCTTAAGCCACTGAACCAAACTCCCGGCCCTATTTTTTTTGAGGCAGGGTCATACTATGTAGTTCAGGCCGGCCTTGCTCACGTTGTAGCCCAAACCCTTTCCTTCTTTATCCTTCTCTGCCATTGTTAGTACTACCTTATAGCAGCAAAGATAATGGGCTTTGGAGGCAAACTCCTGGGTCAGGTCCTGACCTTTGCATTGTATATATTACCTTGGACAAATTATTTAACCTCTCTGTGCTTTTGGCTTTTTTTCATCTGCAAAATGATAATAATGGCAAGTTGTGTCCCCACCCCACCCTGTGAGGATTAGAGGGTTAATACAGGATGAGTAGCCCCTTTTCAAAATGCTTGGGGGCAAAAAACTGTTTCAGAGTTTTGAAGTTTATTAGATTCTGGAAAATTTTCGTAGACCTTAGAAGCATCCTTTATCTGCAAATTGAAAATGCCCCCAAATCTAGAAGTTTTTGAGCGTGATGTCTGTGCCCTTTCTTGAAGGGTTTATGGTGCAGAGCAACACATAGGAACAGAATCAGGCTTCAGAACAGACAGAAACACCTCTCAGTGTAGTCTGGATGCAGAGAGAGAAGCCAGCCTCCTGGTTAAATCTTTGTAGGGGCTCTGGGGTGCTGGAGATCCCTAAAAGATGGTGACTATTAAATCAGAACTTGGCAACTGGAATGGGCTTGCACCCCAGGCCAAGGGGCATCCTGGGCATGTTGCAGGGGTGAGTAGGAAGGGGGGCAAAGCATGGGGTGGTCTAACTTGTATATGAATACAGAGAAAAGGGAAGTGGACCTCTTGAGGTGGGCAGGAGCTCGCAGATGACAAGTGGGCGTGTTTCCATGCGAAGTGAGAAGCTTGTGCTATGGGCTGGGTAGAGGATGTTTTGAGAAGACAACTCAAGTACCAACCAATGCAGGTCACTAGAAGAGGTGAAAAGCCTGGGGGAACCAGAGCATCTTGCGGTGAGTCTTCTAGGACGGCAATGAGGACTGGGAGAGTGGGCGCCCAGGAGAGGTTTCAGAGGTAGAGTCCAGGCTCTCCCTAATGTTTGTGGGTTCAGGAAAGGGACAAAAATCAAGACACATCTCTCCCAGCACATGGTTGCTGGATCCCTTTCTTTGCCTGTTGTCCTGGTTGTGATCTGCATGGCCAGGGGCCTTGTGCACACACTTGTGTGACACACCATCTGTAGATCTGTGCTCCCTCCATAAACCACGGCTTGGCTGCCCTAGGCTAGGGCTCCCCGTGCTGACAGTTTTTTCTGCTCTTTGGAGGACCGGTTTGGGAAGGGCAGCACAGACCCTGGAAGCAGGCTCAGGCCATCAGGCTGGGAGACTTCAGGATCCCGAGTGCCCAGTGTAAGGTGGAGGGCGGGGATGGGGAAAGGGATCATAGTAGGGCCCAATCATCTTGGCCCACAGAGTCCTCTCCCTTCTGAGGGCGTGGCTGGAGGAAGGTTGAAGGGGGGGCTGTTTGGTGCTTGAGCCCAGGACATGGCCTTCTGTGCCTGAGGGGTTTCCTGAGGCAACAATGGTCATAGAAGGATGAAGAGCTTATACAGCGAGCGTGACAAACTTGGTTCCAGACATGCTGAACTTCTGGGGTCCACAGGGCATCCTGGTGAGCCTCCTGTGCTCTGGGGTTCACTGGAAGTCTATTAAAGGGGGCTGGTGCCTGGCTTTTCAGTGGGTGCAGGACTCCATATGAGTTCAGTAACAGAAGGAGGCTTTCATTAAGGTCTCTCTGTCTGTCTCTCTCTCTTTTTGTCTCTCTCTCTCTCTGTCTCTTTCTCTCTCTCTCTGTCTGTCTCATACACACACACACACAAGTAGAAGCAGATTTGACCTTTGAGGAAGTTCAGTTTCGGGCATTTGCTTTCCTCCCTAGGAAAAAAGAAAACACCAAGCCGACAACAGCAATAACAAAACACGTCCAGGAAGGAGAAAACCAGAAACATGAAAAGCTCTTGCAACTCTTGAGTTAAGATGCAGTTTGCCTATTGAGACCTGAACTTGTCATTTTCTGGTTTTTTCCTTTTAATTTCTACTGTAGAAGTTACAGGTCTAAGCTCTTGGGAAATACTTTGAAGAATTTGAAGGAGAAATATTAATGAGAATGAAAGGCAGATGAGGGTCCTCTTATTTGGACAGCTAGAGGCCAGGAACAAATGTAGCCCCGGGTCCCCTCCTCAGTGCTTCCTCTCCGTGAGAGCAGAGCCGGGGACACACAGGCCTGGGCACCCTGCTCCGGCCTTGCTTCTTAGCACCGTATGGCTGTGTAGTCTAAGCCTGGGCAGATGCTGTGTTTCTGGGATCCGTGATGAGGACTGGCCAAGTAACCTGGGACGTGGTAAATTCTCCATAAACGCTACCGCTGTTGTTATTTCTATCATTACAAATGCTGTAATTTAATTCTGTTATACGGTGAAGCCTTGATCAGATTATCCGGGGAAAAGGAAAAATCGTATTAAAATGAAAACACTAGAGGGGTAAATAAACATAATTACAATTTAGCCAGGTAGACTGGGAAGTATTCTAAGAGGAGGTAACTCATGGAGCAGCTGTAGAATTAAAGCTTAGTGCATGATGGAGGGATGAGTGGATGGATAAGTGAATGGGTGGATGAATGGATAGATAGATGGGTGAATGGATGGATAGTTAAATGAATGAACACATGAGTAGGTGGGTGAATGGGTAGGTAAAGGATGGAGGGAGGAAGGAGAAAGGAGGAATTGGTAAGTAAATTTCTGAACATAAACTGATGCTTCAAGCAACTTTGTGTTCTCCTGTTCTCTGGTCCTTGGAATTCGTGGCCATTCTCCTGGGCAGTTGTTCTGCTCTCTCAGCCAAAAATATATACATATTCTCTTGCTTTACCAGTACTGGGGTAGTGAGCAAGGTGATTAGGGGAACTGGGGCACCTATTAAGAAGAATGTTTCCTTGAAACAACGCTGAATAGATGGCCCATCCGTGTCCGAGGGCTCTCCCTGTCCCTTGTGCTTGGCAGGCATATCCGTCTGTTGTCTGTGGCATGCTAGTTGTTCTTTCAGTGTCCTGTGAAGCCAGGGCAGCACCAACCGAGCGACCACCAGCTTTTTCTGGACTCCATCGCTATCTTTCCCCCACTTCCAGGAAGAAACCCTGTTCCCCCAAGAGGCTGTTGTTGCCCGTATGTTTCTGGGTGAACCTTCTCAGAGCGATTCCCGTTCCTGGTGTTGTTCACAGGCCCTGTTTATGCACTCCTCTTCCCAGTAGCCTCCTGGGTGGTTAGATTCAGAGATGCATTCATGGTGCTGGGATCCTGCAGGGCTTGCTCACTGGTTCAAGTTTAATTTAGGTTCAGCTCTCTGCCCTTGGGTTTCTTTCTGAACACTGAGCTACTAGAGGATAGAGGGACCTTCCATTTTCCTGTTTGTGCCACATGTGACCTGGTAGACACATGTAGTGGTTAATTCTCCAGACCCAAATGATGTTGAGTGGCACATTCTTATATTAGCAAAGAGGCCGGCATTCAGTGGCTTAGTTCGTATTAAATTCCGAACCGAGGATGTTTAGGTCACTGGGCCTGTGCATGTTTCTTTAAAAGCTGCACTTCTGTTGACAGATCCTCTTAGTTGGTAGGACTTTAAATGATGCTCACTTAAGAAGCATTAGAGATGTATTGCTTTCATTGTTTTGTTTTGAGTGACTTTATTCTATTTTGATTTGTTTGATTGTATTATGACATGATATAGACAACTCAGAAGATAACAAGAGGCATTATGGTAACCAGTGTTGCTTTACTATTGTTTTGAAGTCCTATATTGCTTGTTTTGTTTTTACTGGTTTTATTCTGTACTATTTTGTTTGATAGTATTATGCCTGATGGTATGGGCAGTTATTTGGAAGGTAACAAGAGGTATTATAAGGGAAAAGGAGGAAAGAAGAAAGGGAAAAG